>JAWPHD010003577.1:162500-212834 GCA_037043455.1 Cyrtodaria siliqua
ATCTTTTGGAAAGCTTTAGTAATTTCTACACCAGTTTTATTTGGAACGGGAATAACCCAAGCAAATTTACTAAATACATCAATAACAGTAAGCAGGTATTTGACACCTATTTTGAAAACGATTGCATATCAACCTAATCAGCCTACCATATTGTATCTATTTCATTAACAATCACACGGCGTTGAGTGAACTTTCTTCGTATAGGTTTATGAAGTTCATCGGCTAGCTTATCAGTCCATCTCAACGCCTTTTCTTGTGTTTTGATGCTCCAAGTCCTAGTTTATATTTTGCACTAGTTACAGGCTTGCCTATCAAATTCTTTGCAATTTTTTCTTCAAGCGATTTGGATTTGCTCATATTTAAACCGGCCAGCATGTTTTTATCGCATGTTGATTTATTACTAGGACTTTCGTCATAACAGTTATCATGATCTTTACAAATAGCATCTAATTCAGTTGATGGTTCTTCACTGTCATGCGGATTACCCGGGCCGCAATATTTATAACCAGGAATTGTTAGCCCCTTTTTAGGTAAAAGAGGGAGTAAAGCTTTATGGATATCAATGTTTCCGCCTTTGCGTTTTAGTAATACCACAAGAAGCACACATTGCTTTTAACATTTTTTTTACCATTTTTTGCTAAAATATACTGAGGATTAACATTTTCAGTCAACATCTTTTCTTTAACACAGGAACTCATATATAATATGATTAGACTAAACTCTGTTCTCAAAATATGATCGTATTATATTTTCATTTTCCACAGGTTTGAAAGGTTTTAATATTTTATAAAGAATATCGTACAAACTGTTTCCTTCTTGCAACTTTTTGACAAAGTACAAATAGAAATATCCGCACAGGACACTTGTTTTATCTTGCTACTGGATGGTGTTGTATTTTGTGTCGGGTATGTACGTTAAAACGTCTTTTGGTGGACTCAAGCCAAACGGATCAAAATAATACTCATTACAGTAGCAAGTCCAGTGAGTACCAGGTCCAGTATAACAGTATAATCATCAAGATTAATAATACCGCATTCTTGTTTATTTTGTTTTGACGGTAATTTGTTCTTGCTAAACACTCCCCTGAAGTTTTTAATGTCTAACCGCTTAACCCACTTTATTATGTCTAAGTTAGAGAAAAATTACTTTTTTTTACGAATGGGATACTTCTATATGGTCTAATTTGCGAATCTACTTGTAAACCTTTTCCCTTTCTGCCTACTTGCAAAACTTTTCCTGTCAAACCACTAATAAGAGATCCAATTAAAGGAATTCCTAGTGATGCAAGCCATCCAAGAAATCCCCCGACTTGTTGTTGATGCTTTGTCAGTTTAATAGGGCAGCAACCTTTTGACTTTTTAATCTTTTTTCTTTGTGACGGTGTTAGCACACATGATTCAAGTAGTGCTGGCTTTTTATCACTAGGGTGTTTACCGATTCCAGTACTTGCCAGGCCACTCAGTGTTCCTGTGGCTAGTGGTGCTAATACTTTCGGAGCGAGTCTAGCAACTATCAGTAATATTGTTTTAGTCAACAAACCGACTAATGCTCCCAAAAAGCCTCCATTTTTGGACTGAGATTTCATTTGCGATTTTGATAAATCACATCCAATCCATGTCCGTTGGATTTAGCTTTGTTAATATTGTTAATCTGAGTAGTCGTCAACAACAAAGGAAAATCCCCAGTTAGTTGATTATTCTTTAGCCTGAACGTTAATTCACTTTTGTTTTCATATGCTTTTGCTAAACTCCTCTTTTGCCCCTCTGTCAAACCTATCGAATACTTTACGTAAGTCATATATACTGTAAGTTAGATTAAACTATCACCAATTCATTTCCAACGGCATCAATAACAACATTTTCCTTGTATAAGACAAAAAGCATAAACTTTATATCTGGTGGTAGGAACGTTGTTTAGTTTATATCTCAAACTTAGTTGTTTTGGATCAACATTGACTTCATTACCTGTGTAACTTAAATCTAAATATATCATTCCAAAGTGATTTTTAAAATTACTCACTTTGAGTAAAGTTCCAGTGTTTTTATCATTTTGTTTGTAAGAATAATTAATAACGTCTCTAAATATTCTTATGATATTAGCATAACTATATTCGGTTTCTGGGTAATAAACTCCATTTCCAACTTCCAATCTGGCTTATTGTAAATAGCAATGAGCATCAGCAGCATTGAGCTTCAACGTATCCGAAAGATGAGGATTTTATGTTTCAGATGAACTCTTGTCTGACCTTTGCAGATAAACAAAAACATTGAATTGAATTGAATGTTGTTTAACGGCTCATCAACACAGTGTCGGTTATTTAGAGCCGCCCCAGAGAGAGGGAAAGGATACATAGAAATCCGGGAACCTGCCCTACTCTTATTATCGAATAGATTCCTATGGTGCTTTAACGTTCTCGGAGGATAGACCGATACACGGGACCGCCCGGTTTACGTCCCCATCCGATGGACGAGGTTAAGAAAAATTGTCTTGCCCAAGAACACACCGACGGAACTCAGTGGCACCACGGAGGATTGAACCCGGGGCCTCCGGTTATAAATCCGCCGCGCTACCGACTGCGCAACGCCAGCCCTCAAACAAAAACATGGTTTGGACTTTTGACTCCAGCCGTTATTCTAAATACAGATTCTGTTAGTTGAGTACTTCCGCTTTCTTGTATCATTTCACGAAGGTAAGTCCATCTTGTTGTTGTTATGTGATTTGTCATCATATAACTTAAACCATCTGAGTTAAATATCATTCTAGGTATCCACAAAACTAATTTACTAATAACTACTCGACCATTATCACCACTTGATTTGAAAATCAACACATTATCTTCTTCCAGTTGCAAGCTAATGTGAATTTGACTATGAGGCAGCATGTTTGTTTCCAAACCTTCAAAGAAGGAATATTTGTTTAATGGAATTATAGAGTCAACTTTTTGATTAGTTATGATAATCGCAAAGCCTGAATTATAACCAACTTGATCATCTCGAGATTCTACAGCAGTCGTATTATCTAAATAAAAGTATTCGTTTGTTCTAGTTGTCTTCGTATAATCGTCAGAAATTTCAAGCAAGCTTTTGACATTAACAAATCTGTGAAGATTATTTCCATCGTAAACTATTTTTTCCATTTTGCTTTACTTGCATTTGATCAATCAGCGAAGCTGCATCGTTAATAAAAGCAATTCTGTCAGCGTCTGCGAAAGCGGCCCCATCAGCAAGCTTGTTTACTTGAAAACCGATTTCAAAATATGCATTATACCAATCAAAGTAAGAACTTCTATCATTTAACGTAAACTGATAACCACTTTTCATTTGCCCTGTAGTATTTCATGGTTGTGTTATAGGAGTATCTAACTGAATAGGTACATGTTCATATGTAGTATTATATGTATCACTTCGAAACATCTATGTATACAAGTTATTAGATTAAATGGATCGTTTAATTATTGCATGAATTCCTCTTCCAGATATTAATCTGTTATTTTTTTCTTCTTCAATTATATTATCAGCTACAACTTTAGCTACATCTTTTGTGGCAGCTTTTGTAAGTTCTTTTAAAATTATCTTACCTTAGGTTTAGGTTTAATAACCGAAACTAATTTATCAGCAGCCATTTTACCTACTTCATCTCCAAGTTTTTTAGAACCACTTTCTATGATTTGTTTACCAGCAGTTTCTAATGCTTTCTTGCCTGCTATTTACAGACTCACTAAATATTTTTGATCCAACTTTTAAAAAAATGTCAAATATGCCAGCTCCAGTTAATCTGTCAACTTCTTAATCAAACTGAGGCTGCAATATTTCGTATGTGTCGTGCTCGGCCGTTTCCAAAGGTCCATTATCATACTCTTTTTTTTAGTATAGGTTCCCATACTAGTATCATAAACTATTTTTAATCTCGTCATATAACATATGTTAGATAAAACATAAGTTACTCAACTTGTATTACATTAATTCTTTCAAAACAAATCGAAATGACGTATGAAATTAATTAAGATTAATAATTTTACCGGAGAAATCAGTTATGTAAATATTAACACTGTTAATGATCGTTTGTTTACTCCACAAAACCCGACTATTATCGGTTCATCTCTGAAAGGATATAACCTCGTAAGGTCGGCTGTACTTATTTCATAAATAACATCCCCATATGATCCATCAACAATAGAATTACTTATTAAATCACAATTAATATATAAAGTATCAATAGAATTTGTTATGTTTGGTACTACTGCCTCAAATTTGGTTTCTCTAATAACTGCATCTTTGTCAAACCCAATCAAAGTGTGAAAGTTTGATTCTCTCAAATCAAGTATGAAATTATTATGAACTAAACATTTGAAACTTGATGAATCAAATTCAATTCTTATTGGGACAGGTGAGTCATCAGGTAAATCACCATTTCCAGTCAATGTTTCTTTTATATAATTATCGATATCGGCATAACTGTAATTTCCATTTGTAAAAATAATACTTTTCCAATCTGTTCCATTGTGATACCTTATCACTTTATTATTAAAATCCTCGCTAATATTATACCACGAGTAAGTCATAGAATTAATCTTATCGAGTCCAATACCATACTGTTTGTTATTGTCTAATATCAATGGTCTATCAAATACGGTTGTAAAATTATTCGATGTATTTGAGCTATTAATTATTGAAGCTTTTTCTGATGATAATACTTTTTTTTCCCCATATAACATAAGTAGATAAAATTAATTACCTATGTAAACATTTTAAAACTAGATTTTTTAAAACTAAAAACTTGGGTAATACCACGTCGTACTATATAAAGTATATCGCTTTTTGTGAGATCTAATTAAAATATTTCTTTCAATATTCCTTGTTATTTTCTATTGTTGGATATAAGAACGTCTCCTGACCGCTAACAGCACCTAAATAAAAATTTGTTACAAAAGTAAACGGTTCAAGAAAGAGCTGATGAATGGTTCTTTGAAGTGGTTTTCGTGTCGGGTATGCCGCATAACCAACATCATCTTTCATGATGCTTATTCCATCTATTGTTGCTTCAAACAATACAATCCAGCTTGCATTGTCTATTTTTACTTCCAACTCATCAATTATACAAAGTATTGCTTTGTGACGACTATCAGACTTTTGATTATGCTCTTCAAGAGAAGCTATTTCACCATCACAAGCTTTGCTTCTTTCATCCTAAGCAGCTCTCATTTGTCTTGAAACACCAACAATAGCAGTTAAGAGTTCATTTTTATCAACCATTTTATTCAAAGCAGTCTCCAGCGACTTACCGTCAACCATTTTCTTTTTGATGTCTTCAAACTATTTGTTGATATTGCCAACGTTAGTGTTTATCAGTTCATTTGATATTGTAGCATCAGCAATAGCGGCTTCAAATTCATTGTTATCAACCATTTGTTTATTGATTTCTTTAATTCGTTCATTAATACTGTCAACACCAACTTGGATTTGTTCACCTAACTTTTTATAGAGCTCGCTATCATCTTCCAATCCATCTTCTTTTTTTTCTAACTCTTTCAAAGTATCACCCAGAAGTTTTATTTCATCTTTCAAACTATTTTGAATTTCAATCATTTTCTCACGGTTTGTCTGTAATTGTTTTTTTATCTTATTTTGTCACCAACACCTGTTGTCAAATTTTTCATCATGTCTGGATTGTTATTAATACTGTAATCACGTATGATCTTTGCTACTCTTCTTACAGTAAATTGCTTTGTTGCTACATTATCTGCTTTTTTTGGATTACCAACATTGATAATTCTATTTTTATTCATGTCAAGATCACTTCTCAGAATATTTTCCTGGTTCTTACCAATGTGAATATAGTTAACCAGATATTTCTGTTTTACATACTCAAACAGCACATTACCAAAATGTGTAATATTAACACCGCCTGAGCTAATTTCCTCGCTTCGAAGATCATTAAAATATCCCATTAATATGATTAGATTAAATTTCACCAGTGAAGTTTCTTTTGACCAACTTCCTAGGGTGATCAAGATACAGGAAATCGTGCTGTTTGTCTGTTGCTTTTCTGTACTGCTCTTTGCTAACACCTTGTTCGTTGGAAAGCATACCCAGCTCACGATTAACAGGAGTCGCGAAGAAAATGTAATGAGAACAGTTCAACCGAATATCTTTGGGAGTTTTGTAGTAGGATTGTGACAAGTAAATCACGCATCAATTCTTATGCCTGCCTTGGATGACATAATTGACAATATCATTTTGGTTACGCTCGCAAACATTATCATCGAAAATAGCTATTTTTTGAGTATCAGAATCCAAATCACTCACAGGATAACTTTATCATTCGAACACTCCAGTATGTCTTCGACTGGGATTTTATTCTTTTTTGCTATTTTTTCAAGGTTTTGCGACAAGACCTAATACTTCGACTGTTCCAAGTTTTTAGCAATCGAATAAATCTCGTCATAGTAAAGGGGGCGTCCGTGGCCGAGTGGTTAGAGTCTCTGACTTGCAATCACTTGTCCCTCACCGCTGTAGGTTCGATCCCTCAGGGGCCTAGGAATCTTTATGTGAGGAAGTTATCCAGCTGGCTTGCGGAACGTCGGTGGTTCTACCCAGGTGCCCGCTCGTGCACGAAAATTGCCAGGAGGGGCACCTGGGGTCTTCCTCCACCAGTGGAAGCTGGAAAGTCGCCATATAACCTTAGCTGTTGGTGCGACTATAAAATACAATTCAATCGTCATAGTAAACTAAAGGTTTTAACAACATGTGAACTAATGTATTTGTCTTGCCAGATCCTGAATTACCACATATAAGCATTCTAAAACAACAGTCTGGCATGAAGTTCCATATCTGTTTGAAATTACCGTTGTCTGTCTTCATGTCATATTTCGGAATTTCCATTATAATAATACTTTGATAATACTTAACTAATCTTAACTCATGTTATTTTATCTAACCCTATAGTATACATGTCTTTGTTAAAGTGGCGAGAATAAGCAAATAAAATGAAAATATCGAATAATCTTGTTAACGAATGTCAAAATAAAGTTATTAAAAAAAGACTAGAAAGAGGAGCTAGCAAGGATTTATACCAAAATATGCTCGAGCCAAAAACAAGTAGAATAACAGAGCAAACAAAACAGCTAGCTGAACATTTGGTTACCCTTCCAGAAATACGCCAACAGTGGGCTATACTCCCGGAGGTTCTAAGCCCGCAATTAGCTGCCCCGTCTGAGCGTGGAGCCATAGCACCGCCACCGCCACCACAGCCACCGCCACCGCCACCACCGCCACCACCACCACCACCACCACCACCACCACCACCTCCACTACCACCACCACCACCACCACCACTCGTTTCCACAGATAAAAACCGGCTATCGTGCAAACCGTAGATCCGAAAGACCGGGCATCGCCGACTGATTACAGAGCGGAAATGGAGCGGGTAAAAATGTCTGGACCAAAATGAAGCTTCAGATAGAGTGCTTGAGCCAAAACCCGCCAAACCCGTGGAAACATTATTGAAAAATATCAAAGAAAAACGCACTTCAATCGAGCCTGAGGAAAAAGAAAAAATAGAAGAAGAAAAGGAATAATGGAAAGAAGCAGAACCTGCAGCGAGGCCCAAGAAACCCAAACCACTGTATGATATTGACTTGGATGCTGGCATAGATAAAGAAGTACTTGATGAGTATGATTTTCTAGTCCCATCTAAAATACCAGGTATTATGGATGGAAGTGCTGATTATAACAAACATGTCAAAAAGGCTGGGGATATACAAGATTAGCTGACTCGTGATTCAGCAGGTCTGACGAGAAAAATACATGGCCTCGATCCAGAAAATCTTGAAGAAAGGTTAAAAAAGGCGATAGATCCAAGAACTATAAAAAACTTAAAAAAACGATTAGATAACCGGAGACTGTTAGTGATAATCGAGATCAATATATATGGGAACATACTAAGCTGGCTAATGATATCAAAGCTATAGAATTTTACAAAGAGAGGTTACCAGAACGAGTTCGGACAGCCAAAGAGATTACAAAAAAAGACATCTGGTGAAAGAATGCAGCAGAAAAGAAATTCATACAAAATAAGCAAAGATGGTCACTACGGTATGCTTCAAATTGATATACCTAATCTTGTTGGTTATCACAAACTAATTGCTAGACAAGGAGGGTCAGTTGTGCTAGATTTGAAAGTAGATGGTGATTTTATAGACTTGTTGACAAAGCGTTACAACATAGGAAAAGCATACTCGAAGCTATCTCAAAATGCATTCCAGAAACTGACAGAATTATATGATTTACCAATTCATAAAAGTTCTTCAAAGTACAAGAAGATTTTTGGGGGTTGTGCAGAATATTACAACAGTACTGATGATCTGGAGTGAATATGTGGAAGTATCAAATCAGGAAATAATAGTCCACAGTTGATAAATAAAGGTATTGGTATAATCGACGAGTTATTAAAAAATGGTGAAATATCAGCTGGAGAACATGAGCAATTGTTTTCTAAATATTTCAATTAATCTAATTATTAGTATCATGAAAGAAATAAAAGCCAGGAAGAATTAATTAGTTACTTGACTCGAAAAGCGGCAGCATATAGACTTAGTTATAAATTATGCGGTAGAGTTAACATGGGGTTACAATCACAAGCGGGATAATTGGTTGCTCTGCTGCATTGGCATTGGTTCCAGCAATTCCTGTTTTCATAGCTATTGTTGGAGCAATTCCCCCAATAATTGCGGTTTTGATGAACAAAACTTAAATAGCAGAGAAAAAGGTTTTATTAAAATCATATCATAGGAGTTTCAAACAACTTCTTTCATATGTGCAAACATCTAATATGCCAGATGGGGAGATATTCTCATCATGCTTTTCTAAAATATTTCACCTGCAGCAAAATGCTAGTTTTACTGAACCCCTGGAAAGGTATATGGAGAGGTATAAGTTAAATGGCTACTAAGCATCCGTCAAAGTTAAATGGTTGCTAGTTCTTTTGCAACCTGTTTCCATATAGTATCGTACTTGTCTCTAGTGACTTTCGTCTAATTGGCTTTGTTTCTTTTTTTTATTTCTAATAGCTTGAATATCTTCTGGAAAATGTAATTATCTAAAAAGTGTACAGTCTTGTAAAACAAATCATCGCATCTCTGCTTATCTATTGGAGATACATTATACTTTTCTAAAAGTTTTCTAAATGATATCTTCTGTGATAAAAGGTCTTCTTGCGAACTCCCCGATAATCTGCAACAAGATCATATCCATTGTGAGTCCCACATTCGAAACAAATACGTTCTCCGTTAAAAACTCTGCATGTGCTATTACCATTTGCGCATGCATAGGTACAGTTGTAACAAAGTATATACCCAACACAATCCTTACTGTGTGTCTTCTTGTCGACTATGTAGACAAAAAGCAATCCGTGCACAATTCAAAAGAATCAAAAACACCTAACAATCTCTTACAATATATACAGTTCATCATATAACATACTATTATTATTATTTATTTAATTAGGGCCTAAAATAATAAGAATAGCATAATATTATATGGTATACACAGATGATATAAAAAGTCTCAGGAAAGATTTTGAGAAGCAGGCTTTGTTGGTTGATTTTGAGGGTATGAATAGGGAACTATTAATTTTTATAAACTTCAATGATTTGACTGAAAAGATTATAACCGAAGCCCAAAAGATGAAACTGCCATGGAAAATAAGAAAATATGATATCAGAAGGGCAAGAAGCTTGTGCAACAAAAAGATCTCACTAGCAACTGGAGGCCCGGCAGATAATATTTTCTTTAATTACTACTATGTTGAGTTATTGAAGGTGGAAATTGATATTATTTTTTATGCTGGTTAAATTAATTAATTAATTAACTATGGCTTAAAGAATATTTTCTTTACACTTATTATATAATGAGTCTCATAAAATTAGTTGACAAATCTCCAAAACAATACAGCAACGTCTTCAAAGTTATGACTATATTTGGGAACAAACCAATTCTTCAACTTCATATAACATAACCGCTTCCTGCAAAATTGCTTCAAAAAGAATTAAAACAACAGGCGTTTTTAAAGTGTCTATTTATATGAGAATGACTTTTAATAAAGTAACAAGTGTTGACAAAGAAAATGGGGAAATAACTACATTCAAAGTAGCTCATTTTATTTCCAAAGCTACAATAATCTCAAATAAAAATGAAATTAATGAAGCGTTGTATTTATCACTTATGTCAATTATCAAAAGTATTGGAGAATGGATGTCAGATGGAAGTGGTTGGAGTATTACGGAAGCAGATATGTAAATTTAATAAAGTATAAGCCTTTGAGAGGCAGCTCTTATTTAGAATTACCAAAAGAACTACAACATCATAGAAAAGGTTTAATAAATGTAAAAAATGAAAAAGATAACGAGTGCTTTAGATGGTGCCACTTGGCTTGTAAATTTCCTGCTGCAAAATATCCCCAAAGAATAACAAAGTACAAAAAACATATTGGTGTTCTTGACTACTTTTCCTGTTGCATTAAAGCAAATCCCCACAATAAAAAAAAAAATATACGTTTTGATATATTTGGGTGTAGAAATAAGCAAGTATATCTTTTATGTATATCAAAAAATAAAGCAGAAAGCACTTTTTAATTGAAGAAGATAAAAATCATTTTGTATGGATAAAGGATTTTAACCGGTTAATGTATAATCAAACTATGCATAAGGGAAAAAATTGTTTTACAGAATGTGTTTGCTATTCTTCAAAATGGAAAGGGTGCTAAAAAAACATGAGCTGATTGCCTTTCACTTAATGGCAAGCAAGCGATAAAAATGCGAAACGATGATGAAAAGGTTTATTTTAAAAACTACGACAGGCAATTAATGGTTCCGTTTGTTATATATATACTGACTTCGAAGCGATAACTGAAAACGTTTTTTAAGCTTCTAACGATCCCAAAAACTCAAATACGGATGCCTATCAAAAACATACTGATTGCGGTTATGGTTACAAATTTGTTTGTTGTTATGATGATAAATATTCTAAACCGGTTGTTACATACAGAGGACCAAATGCTATTTATAAATTTATAAAACAGATAATAGGATAAGAAACATATTGTAGAAAAACTATGTAGCAACATTTTACAAAAGACTTAGAAATGACAGAATCACAGGAAAAATAATTTAAAGGTTCTATAAAATGTCATATTTGTGGTAAGGCTTATGTGAAAGAGGATAAGATGGTTAGAGACCATTTTCATGTAACTGGAACGTTCAGAGGAAGTGCTCATGATATTTATAATCTTAATTTCAGGTTAACTAGAAAGATACCTGTTATATTTCACAACTTCAGAGGATATGATTCTCATTTTATAATGCAACATATTGGAAAGTTTAAAAAAGAAATACATGTTATACCGAACAACATGGAAAAGTATATGGCTTTCATGTTGGAAAAATATTTGGTTTTCATTGATATTTTCCAGTTTATGTCACAACCGCTTGAAAATTTAGTAAAAAACACCCAATCATTCAAGTACACTTCACAAGAATACTCTGGTGAGAAGTTAGAACTGGTGAAGATAAAAAGAGTTTACCCCTATAACTATATGAATAGTTTTGAACGTTTCAAAGAAAACAATTACCCGATAAAAAATGTTTCTACTCTATGTTAAATGATGAGCATATCTCAGATGCAGATTATGAGCATGCTAAAAAAGTATGGAAAACATTTAAAATAAAATATATGGGAAAATATCATGATCTGTATTTGAAAAGTGATGTTTTTCTGCTGGTTGATGTTTTAGAAAACTTTAGAATAATGTGCTATTAGTATTACAAATTAGACCCATGCCATTACTTCAGTAGTCCTGGTTTGGCTTGGGATGCTTGTTTGAAAATGACTGGTGTTAAGCTTGATTTAATTACTGATATTGATCAATATCTGTTTGTAGAGAAAGAGATGAGAGGCGGTGTGGGCTACATTGCAAACAGATATTATATTCAAAAGCTAATAATAAGTATATGAAAGACTATGATAGTAGTAAACAGAGCAAATATATAATGTATCGTGATGCCAACAACTTGTACGGGTAGACGATGTGCCAGCCACTACCAACTGGCAACTTTAAATGGGTTAATAGTTTTCAAAAAGGACAATCAAACTATATTGTTGAGTGTGATCTTGAATAACCTGAAGAGCTGCATGACTTGCATAATGAGTATCCTCTTGCTCCGGAAAGTCTAAATATAACAGATGAGTGGTTGTCGGATTATTGTAAAACTTTAAAAGAAAAGTTTAACTTAGGATCTAGCAAAGTAAACAAACTTGTTACGACATTAAAGGACAAAAACAAATATGTTACGCATTACAAAAACTTGAAACTGTATGAAAAGTTAGGATTGAAGGTTGGTAAAATACATAGGATACTACAGTTTGATGAGTCGACATGGCTGAAAGTATATATAGACTTTAACACTGCCAAAAGAATCGGCACGGAAAAACGCTTTCGAAAATTATTTCTTCAAGCTTATGAACAATTCTGTGTTTGGTAAAACAATGGAAAACTTGAGAAAAAGAGTAAATGTTAAGCTGACGCATGACGAGGAAGTCCTTTTAAAATATGCGGTGAGACCATCATTTATTTCATGTAAAATGTTTAATGAAAATTTATTTGCTATAAACAGAATAAAAGAAAGACTAGTTTTAAATCGTCCTTGCTATGTTGATATGTGTATTTTAGACTTGTCGAAATACTTGATGTATGATTTCCATTACAATTATATTAAAAATAAATATAATAAAAAAGCTAAGTTTTTGTTTACTGAAACTGATTCGTTGTGCTATGAAATTAAAACAAAAGATGCATATGCAGATTTTTATAAGAACAAGGAAATGTTTGATAATAGTGATTATGATTTTAAAAACAACTTTCACTTTAAAGAAAACAAGAAGGTTATTCGCAAAATGAAAGATGAGGCTTGTGTTATACCAATTGTGGAATTTGTTGGATTACGGAGTAAATTGGATTCATATGTTTTAGACAATGAAGTCAACATGAAGAAATGCAAAGGCATCAAAAAACAAAAAGTACATGCTGATTACAAAAACATTTTATTCTCGGCGACAGAGGCTCGTCATCAAATGAAAGTTATTTGATCTAAAAAACATGAGATAGGCAGTTATGAGATTAATAAAAAAAACTTGTCTGCATATGATAATAAAAGGTACATATTAGACGATGGTCAAGATACTTTAGCATATAAACAATAGCTGTCATAAAAATGATAATTGAAATAAAATATAATATATTACTTGTTATACATAAAACAAAAATTTGCAGAAGAAATATTTGAGGAGTTGAAAGGTAAATATAGAAGAGTATTGTTCACGTATAAACAGAGTCAAGTGGAATATGATGTGATTTATGCTGATTTAATAGATAGTAAAAGAAGTCAAATCAATAAAAGGGGGCGATTACAGTTAGCAATATATTATTATCTTAAAAATTTGATTATGCCAATAAAAAACTTTACGGTTTGAAACGTAAAATACGTAAATGCAGAAAAATAAAATATTCTATGATGGAGCGTGATATGTATAGTGATGATGAAGATTGCTTTGCTCCTTCTGATTTTGCTTAGCCTTTGAGCCTAGAAGCGTCCACGTGTTTGGATTTGAAAGTGACTAGCCATTGAGGCTAAAAGCGTCTACGATTCTGAATTTGAAATTGATTGAAATAAGATATCAAATCATTTTATAAGTAGTATGGAAAGTTGGTGTATAGACGAAGTTCCTAGGGGAGGTTTGCGAGACGAGTTTTAGATTTTGTTTTCGAGGACTTGATGTGGTGTTGCTAACCTAGTTCAAGACTATGTACAGTTGTTTTCCTAGTTGTTCGGCCTTGTGTACAGAGTTATATCTCCTCTTTTGATCAACTTCGACATCTCGTCGGGTGGGAATACCCTCTAGACTGGGAACTGCGCATATACCCCCAACTTTACTATACTACTAAGAGCTCCAATTGGGACATGAAAATGGAAAAGAAAAGTCACAGAGCAGAACAAATATGCTATTTGTTTGGAATATTGTTTCAACTAAAAATGCAATGTACAATAAAACGTACACACAGCTTCTCTATGTTGCTATCTTAAAACTGGAAGTATTACATGTTAAACAAGTGGATTGAAGCACATTAGTTTTATTCGTCATAACAATCATTTCTATTTAAAAACTACTCAAACAAGATATTATGATATAACTTTCGTCCATTTCTTCACTAAAGTGATCGACGAGGAAGCCGACAAAATTTTCATTCGTACAGATCCCTTGTATAACACTGCTTCCATAGTTCAAAGCTACACACAACCTGTTCTCCGACCCCATATGTACCAAGGCGTGTATCACGTCAGAGCATTTATCTAAACTACTACTATATTAATACAGGATAATTGATTTCATTGACTATGCCTAGTTTTTTTGAGAGATACTCATGTAGTTGATTCTATCCCAAAATATTTCAAAATCCTGGAAATCCTGTAATTTTGTATAAGAATAAAAAGCCTATTTAGAAATATTATTTCAACACAACAAAATAGTTTCCTGACCTTGATATATTACATAATTTCTCTCTAAGGAATGTGAACGCTACACATCAAAATTTTGCTATGGCTCCAGCAGGTCAATGTCATCACTGGTATTTTGATATTATTGATAAACGTATTCGCATTTGTTTTCGAAAGGTCCTAAATATAGATTACCTTCAACTATGATTTTAATGCCTGTCGTGCCCAGATTGTCCAACTCCATTGAATATGTTAGTATCATATGGTGTCGTAGAGAACATGCGGACCCAAACTCACTTTCTACTTGGAAAAAAGTCAATTCTGACAACTATAGGTACACGTACTAACTTTTATAATGCTAACCCCTCTTTACTTCTTCCGAGACATAGGTTTTCCTTTCGTAATTTAAAATCGGGAATTCAGGAATTTCATAATAAATTTGTTTTAGTTCTGCAGATAAAGCAGCTAATAATGTAATTATTGTTTGACGCCTACATTACGTCAATGTTTTATCTCCGGAACTCGGCAGCACCAATTCGTATACTCCAGTTAATTCTACCTGAGGATGATGTTGTTTCCGCACACATTACTCGGTGCACTACTTTCAAGCTGGTCGGTAAACGATAAGCAAAATAAACTGCCTACTACCTATTGGATTCCTAAATTACATAAAAATCCATATAAGGCTCGCCTTATTTCGAATTCTAGTGCCTGCACCACAACAAACATCTCCAAACTTTTAACTTCTTGTCTTACTGCCGTTAAAGATCACGTTAAACTATATTGTGATAAAACTTATGAAAACTCCGGGATTAATTTATTTTGGTCTATAAAAAATTAAGAAGACGTTCTTGATAACATTTTCAATAAAGGTCAAGTTTCATCAATAAGCACTTATGACTTCTCTACACTATATAAAACCTATACCATTTCACCTTAGTAAAGACTAGCTAATTTATCTTATTCAAAATCATTCGCTAGAGAAAATACTACATTTTTGGCATGTAATAATATAAAAGCGTTTTTTTACTAACGGCAGTTTAGACAATTATACTATGTGGACTTGCTATGAAATTTGTGAAGCACTCATCTTCCTGTTAGATAATATTTTCGTCAGGGATGGAACCACCGTTTATAGACAAAACTGTTGGTATCCCTATGGGTACGAACTGTGCACCACTTGTAGCAAATTTGTTTTTTATTTGCTATGATTGTTATTGTATTGAAGACTTTAATGACACTCCCATATAAGGCTCGCCTTATTTCGAATTTAGTGCCTGCACCACAACAAACATCTCAAACTTTTAACTTCTTGTCTTACTGCCGTTAAAGATCACGTTAAACTATATTGTGAAAAAACTTATGAAACTCCCGGGATTAATTTATTTTGGACTATAAAAATTCAGGAGACGTTCTTGATAACATTTTCAATAAAGGTCAAGTTTCATCAATAAGCACTTATGACTTCTCTACACTATATAAAAACCTTACCACTTCACCTTAGTAAAGACTAGCTAATTTATCTTATTAAAAAAACATTCGCTAGAGAAAATACTACATTTTTGGCATGTAATAATATAAAAGCGTTTTTTACTAACGGCAGTTTAGACAATTGTACTATGTGGACATGCTATAAAATTTGTGAAGCACTCATCTTCCTGTTAGATTTATATTTTCGTCAGGGATGGAACCACCGTTTATAGACAAATTGTTGTATCCCTATGGGTACGAACTGTGCACCACTTGTCGCAGATTTGTTTTTTATTTTGCTATGATGTTATTGTTTTTGCAGCTTTAATGACACTTCTCGGTATCTGATGACATATCGAACATTGACAACCCCCGTTCTTTCAACTATGGCTAATTTATATTTATCCTAAAGAACTTCAGCTTAACAAAGCTAATATATCTGATAATAACGCTTCTTTTCTTGATTTAGTTCTCTCGATTGAAGATGGTAAAATAATTAGCAAAATCTATGACAAGAGAGATGATTTTAATTTTGACATTGTTAATTATCCCCACTTGGATGGGGATGTTCCCCGAGCAACTTCATATGGGGTGTATGTGTCTCAACTTATTCGTTTTTCTAGAGCTTGTACTCGAGTTGAGGACTTTAATATTCGTAATCTTTGTATAACTAAAATGTTACTCAATCAGGGTTACCGAGTTACCATAAACTTCGTAAAACCTTTGCAAAATGTTATTAACCCTGATCTTCTTTCCAAATATAAAAAATAATTTAAGGACTCTTCTGCGACAAGGACTATCACAACCGGACTTCTATGGTGATGTGATTTATAAACTTCGTAAGATTCTCGGTCATGATCACTTTCATACTATCTTTGTTAACCTTGTTAAACAGTTTATCACAGAAGGTTATGACCCTATCATTTTGCAATGTACTGCATGCTTGAGTGGTGAGACCCTTTTACAGTTCGTCACTATGCTTTCCTCTTTAATTGTACGATGAACGGACAGGGCTGTGGACTCTGTGATGACGCCTACCTAAGCCACATTGAGACGGTGGCGTTTGATGTTTGTCTATGATCTTCTTGTCGTGCCCCTTAAGGTTTATTCTCTTACTGTTCTGGCTTCTGCCAAGTCATTGAGTACCTCCATTGTGGCTTTCCTAGGCTATTGCTTTTTTGTATTATATTTACACGAGCATATTTGTGTTTTACTTATATTGCCTATTGATGCTGCCTTGTTGGTTAGAGATTAGATCATGGCGGAGATTTCTTTATTTACACTGTCCTGTTTTAATGGGATGACAGTAGGGTAAGTGTGAGGTTTGGTGCACCCTAGAACCGGTTTAAACCCCCAGTGACCTACTTTGCCACTGACCGTTCCAAGGCGGTAGCCCTATTGTCAACCCTTTTGTGTTTGTGATGTCGTTTGCATTTATTATTGCCTTTACCTTCTTGTTTGTCTGTTTGCGTGTTTGTTTCTGTGTTTTGTGGTTGACTGTCTTCTTTGAATACTACTTTGCCTGTCCGATCTTTTTATATTTCTTTTCTGATCAATTCATGATTTCTCATAATAGCATATTAAACATAATAACATGACAAGACCAAATATAAATTTCCATAAATCAAGATTTCACCCAGGGCCACCATGGAGTTGCACAGAATGCTATTTTTAATAAAGGAACGTACTAGACAAGAAAGCAGAAAATCCTCAACATTGTAAAACATACAATGAAATAAAATACTCTTTTTTTTTACTTTTAATATTTCAATTTTATAAACATTCGTCGTGTGAGCTGAAGAATACATTTTACTTTTTTTATTATGTTGCTAGGAAAAATACATACAGAACCTGTGACAGTACTATTGTAGCCTTTATATGAAGAAAGAACCTCCCGATAATATCAGCAATATCTTCCCTTTTTTTTGAAAAAGGGAGAGAAAAAAAGGTCAGGGTCGGGACAAAATACAGGGTCGGTCGGGAACCTGAAACACGACTATTTTTGTTCTTGGCCTTAGTACTCTGTGGCGGCCGCAACAATACGCCCGACTACAAATCCGTAGTGTTATTACTCACTGGTCCTTTGGGATCATCAAGCCCAATATTTGTGGCTTTAAAGTAGAATATCGCTTAAGGCGGTGCTAGGAGGCGTGAGAGGTGTGGCATTTAACACTACTCCTCATGAATAGACTCTATAAAACCGTGTCTGCTACTTTTATCTCTTGTTTGTGTTTTTTGCTTCCAAGGGATCCAGTTTCAGTATGTATTACCAAATAATTAAACGCTGTTGAGGTTGTGATACAGTGATGACATGTTGCGTCAATGTCATTTGTGTTAATTCTCTCTGTAACTAAGCAGTAGTACCGGGAACGGTTTAACCCCAATTTAGCCCTCCGGCATTTCAATGTGATTTGTATGTAATGACCTAATCAGGCGCGCGTAATATCGAAAGTATGGCAGGTTTACGTTAATGACCCTCGATATTTAGATTCAATGACGTGATATTAATTAGTTATGACGCGATATCGATTATCGAACTTATAGGTCTGTTAAGGTATTGACATTTTTACGTTTAATCAGATCGGCATTTCGAAACAATGGCATAATTCTGAAAAAGTATCACGCGATATCGTAATTATAGCGAACTCATTCGAGTTGAAAATTACCTACGGTCATTATGATTATTGACAAATGGCAGGTGTTTCCTACGCTTCATCAAATAAGCAGTAGTACCGGGAACGGTTTAACCCCAATTTAGCCCTCCGGCATTTCAATGTGATTTGTATGTAATGACCTAATCATGCGCGCATAATATCGAAAGTATGGCAGGTTTACGTTAATGACCCTCGATATTTAGATTCAATGACGTGATATTAATTAGTTATGACGCGATATCGATTATCGAACTTATAGGTCTGTTAAGGTATTGACATTTTTACGTTTAATCAGATCGGCATTTCGAAACAATGGCATAATTCTGAAAAAGTATCACGCGATATCGTAATTATAGCGAACTCATTCGAGTTGAAAATTACCTACGGTCATTATGATTATTGACAAATGGCAGGTGTTTCCTACGCTTCATCAAATATACGTAACTATATAAGGCGTGTTAAGTGTATGTAGCGACACAGCCAAACCATCTTTATTATTGAGAGGATTGTTTATATATATATATATAATATATATGTATGTTGAATCTGTCTTTAAATATATGACTAGTTGTTATACTAGTAGGTATTTTGTAAATGTGTGTACTTTCTCATTCTTCGGGAATTTCCGGTATATATAGTATGTAACAGCCGCCGTTTTTTTTTTCCGCGCCGGTTTTTGGCAAAAACAGCAAGTAATTCCAAATGAGCTAGGGCGCTTTCGACTATATCATATGAAAGCATATATCAAATGATTGTAAAATTATATTCTATTTCATCGGTGACACTTAAATTTTTCCGAAAAATTTGACGCGAAGTTGACCTTTCCCATGGGAAAAGCCTATTTTCCCATGGGAATGACCCTTTACCATGGGAAAATATATTCCCATGGGAAATGGTTTGGGCAGTTTTCCCATGGGAAAAATAAAAAGTATTTATCTTTCAATATAATGTCAAAATAGTATGCGGCTTTCATATTTAGGGTCTATGACAAAGTTTTACAGCGATACGAGCACTTTGATATTTTCCCATGGGAAAATTTTCCCAATATTGTAATTTTGGAAAATTTTCCCATGGGAAAATGAGTTATTTCTTAATAGCTAAAACAACATTTCAAAGCCTGCAAACATCTTCCATTGCAGTGTTGACAATTAAATATGCCCTTATGTTTTATAATTTAATGAAATAAAAACTTTCCCAAAATAAAATGGGAAAATTCTCCCAAATTGTTATTGGGAACAATGTTCCCAAAATAAAATGGGAAAATTCTCCCAAATTGTTTTGGGAAAATTCTCCCATTTTTTGACTAGGAAAATTCTCTAAATATTTTTTAAGGAAATGAAAAAAAAAAATCTTCCAATCTGAAATAAGTATTAGTCAAAATATCAAACCACCAAAAAAAAAAATCAACCAGTTTGTTTAAGATTGAATGTTTTAACTCAGATCTGATATTAACTCAGAATGATTCAGATTGAGTATTAATATGATGTGTTGCCTTGCAATTGGTCCTTAACATAGTAATGTGACTTGTGCAAGCATAGAAATGTGACCTGTGCATAGCATGATAGTTATTGGTACTGCACCGTTTTTTCCCATGGATCCCTGTTTTCCCACATTGTTTAGGAAAAAATATTTCATTCGTTTTCATTCATTTTATATCCTTACAGTATAATGCGTTTATCAAGACAATGTCAGTAAATGTGGCCATTTTGGAAGTCTGATTTACCTGACCTTAGCTTTTCTTCTGTCTTGTCTACTCTCAATCAGAAGCAGCAATGGGAAATGTAAAATTTACCAATTGGTATTAGATAAACAGCTGCTTAACAGGATGCAGCTGGAAGAAACCCTATATCACATAAGCCATTAGCTTCAAAAGACTGAGCATAACAAGCAGACAATATCCTTATAAATGTGTTTCACCTTTGAAACGCATGCCAAGTCTTGTAATGGTCCTTAAATGTTGTTGCATATACACATTTTAAGGTGTTGTCACATTTTCACAATTATTTATGGCGCTACTACTACAGTACTATGCTGTCATAAAAATCTATTTACCTAATGCATTTGAAAATTATTCTTGGTTAACTAAACAATTTGTGGTTGTGGTCGGGTCTATATGTCATTTGAACAACACAGATTGACTTCATGTATCAGAAACATATGATCATGTCTCTGTGCTGGTGACTTATTTTAAGTCTCTGTTGTTGGAATATCTCTCATCTCCATGTGGGTGGAATGTGGTTTGAATATCTATATCCATGTGGTTGGAATACAACAGCTCTATAAGTGGTTCGAATAACACAGACTGTATCCATGTATTGGAAATATATTATCATGTCGCTATGCTGCTGGCTTATCTCATGTCTCTGTGGTTTAAATATCTTTGGTCTCCAATGTGGTTGGAATATGTGGTTGCAATATATGTCTCCATGTGGCTGTTAATACATTGGGTTTCTATGTGGTTCGATTAACCCATATTGTCTCGTTGTAATGGAAATATATTATCATGCTAGTGGCTTTGTGGTTGGAATATTTTTTTCTTGTCTCCATGTGGTTGTATTATATCAGAACTCAATGCGGTTCAAATAACTCTTGCCTTCATGCAACAGAATTGTATTATCATGTCTCTATATAGTTGGCTTATCACAGATCTGTATGTAGTTAGAACATATCTTGTCTATATGCGGTTGGAATATATCAGGCATCTATGTGGTTGGAATATCTGTTCTTTTGTGGCACGACTATCATTTTTTGCTGTATTGCTGGAATTAATACATCATGTGCCTAGTCTATGTGCTTGGAATACCACACTATGATGCTGGAATAGCACATACGTATATTCAACATTGTCATCACAAGTCTCCAAAGGTTGAAACATCAAATGTATCTATGTGGTTGGAATATGTCAGGTCTCTACATGGTTGGACTATATCACATCTCCATGTGGTTATCCCACATCTCCATGCCGTCTCTCTGTTGCTAGAATATCACACGTTTCTGTAATTATGTGGTTCGAATATGTTTTGTGGTTGAAATATTTCTGTAGTAAGAATATCTTCATTCTTAAAGTATGTGGTTGGAAATATCTTGTGTGCTTTTACGTGGGAATATATCTCATAAAATCTCCATAGCTTAATATTGTGTGTGTCTCTATGTGGTTGGAATACCTCATGTGTCCATGTGGTTGGATTTTTTTGGACTATCTGTCACTGGAGAACATGGAGCAAACCTAAAATACAATAAATTTATTATATTTTGAATTCTTTGTAAACTAATCTTATGTTCATGAACAGTCTGTAAGCAAAGTAACAGGAAATGTAGCATTCAAGGACCACAGTTAAAGTCAGAATATGCTTATTGTTAACCTTAACAGAGATGATAGAGACTTTGTGTCAAGTATTTGTGTATAATATTACTGTCAAATTTGCATTAAATCCCAATATGAATCCAGCTGTAAAACTACTTTTAACTATTGTGTTTACATAAACATTACCTGTGCTATAAACCATTTGGATCTGCACACTTCCTGTGTTGTGCTTAGCGTCGGCGCAGCATGTAGGGGATACAGCGTAATAAGTGCGCACATATTTATTACTGTGTACAGTTTAATTTTAGTCATTTTATTTGTTAGCGTAATTCTCCAAGTTGTAACGCTTCTGAGTGCTTTGTCAGATGTTTCAGTTTATGTGTAAATAAGCATATTCTGCCTTTAACCAAATACAATCCCAAACTTGCCTTTCATATAAACTATAGTACAGATCAGGCAAAACCCACACTTTTCTCGATTCACCGAGTTTGGTCGTATCGAGTGCCGCGCAGATCTACGCGGACGAGGAGTGACTGTTTGGACTCGGTAAATCCACTCAGCGAAAGAACGCCATTGTCAAGTCATTTGCACTCCCAAGTTACGTAGAATCCAATTAACCATGAGTGCTCACCTGTGGTGGTTTATTATTTATTAAAGCCAATCGCAAGAAAAAGTACAAACAATGAGACGCCGAGTGCATATTTTCTGTGCAAGACTGATAAATACACTGAATAAATTTCGAAACAAATACGTATTTCAAAATTTTAATGCATTTAATCACAAGTTTTGTTCGTTTCTGTTGTCCAAAAGTCACATTTCTTCAACCGAAATAAGTACCCATAATTCTTGGCCATGTATGTACCTTTTAACAAGGCGGCACTTACAACGGGTTTATTACCCGGAATTTTTACAATTTTTTCTGATTATTTCTGACTAAAGAACCTGTCAACAAAATAATAAACAGCAGAACAAATTTGTTACAAATAACGATTAATTAAAAATACAATTATAATTTCCAGTATAATAATTACTAATTGAATTTTATGTTCAGTCGTCGCGAAGCCGGTAATAGGAACCGCCATATAACTATCGTGACCCTGGTCACCCAGTATACATAATCCGGACATTCAAATTTTTCCACATCCGCTTTTCCAAAACAGAAGTAAAATTGTCTTCTGCTTCGATTTTTTGGAAGTTTTTGAATAATTATGCATTAAAATGACTGCAATTAGAAAAAGTTGCACCCTTTACCTGGGCAGTATCGACTCGGCGAACTCCCAAGTTTATCTACGCAATGTGTCATGGCATAAGTACGCCGAGAGCTTTTCGCGTAGGTGATTCCCACTCTGAGTAGTTTTATCATCAAAACTCTGTGTAATTACGCGATTTGTAATTTCTCAATCGGCGTCAAAGAGTAAAGTGTGGGTTTCGCGTGAGCTGTACTGTACCAACACACCAAGTTTCTTCTATTTTTAGTAACAGTTTCCTTGACTACAGTGATCCCAATCCCAGGCTTTATGTTCATATTTATAAGCTACCTACTCATACAAATGCATTCAAATATCTCATTCCTAACTAAAGGTATTATGCGGAAACCATTTTGTGCGGAAACCATTTTCTATATTTTTTGAGTAATTTTTACAATTTCTGTTGCCATAGCAACCACAATTCACGATTAATAAAAAAAGAACTCCCTCTTACCTACACACACATTTTCATTAAATTATCTTTTAAAGCGTTTCTTTTGTTATCAAAGGATACATGTATTTTGTGTATTTTTACTATATCCATTGCCATAGTAACCATATATTTGTCAGATCAACAAAATAAAATAAAAAATATATGGGTATAATCCCTTCATTGCCCTCTAGCAACATGTCAAGTTTCATAAAAATATCTTAAATACTTTTCAGGATCCATATTTGTGGGACAGACTGAAAGACTGACTGACTGATTGGAGGCAAACCTCTAGTCCCCTCCGGTGACACACCGGTAGATTACTAACAAAAAAATATAATTTCTACAATTATCTGCGAAGTAATTTTTGTCAATAAGAGCAAGGTTATGCTTATCTGTGTATCGTTATCATATCACGATACAGACCCCACAATACCATACGTGTGAGAGAAAGTCGCGCTATAATCATATCACGATTAATCATTGCACCCCTAATTATTGGGGTACTACGTATATGTACGTGAAGTTACTACGTATGTATGTGAAGTTTCATAAACATAGGTCAAAAAAAAAAAAATCTTATGGCCACTTATGAGCTTGCCTATATAGGTTATTGAATACTACATTACTTGAGGTAAAATGATCAAGGCATGTTGTAGTCTTATAAACATAGGCCAAATACTTGTCAATAAATACTGATAAAGGTGATCCTATGTGAGCAACAAACACAATTAAGAGAATAAAGCAGCAGACTCGGTTTTATTGAGTCTGTTCATGAGAAGTAATAAAAGAAGCAACACCTCTCAAGCCTCCTAGCACCGGCTTAAGCAGTATTCTACTTCAAAGCCACCTATATTGGGCTCGTTGGTCCCAAAGGACCAGTAAAAATAACACTACTGATTCGTAGTACGGGGAGACTTTTTACAGCCGCCACACTGCACTAAACGAACGCTAGTGTGAATGTTAATCAAGATATGACCAAGCTTAGGTTGCAGGTTGAAGTGTGAAGACGATGCACAACGATGACAAAATATAATTTGGCAAAATATTCGAGAATTTGTCTGTTATGTATGGAGCCTCAGGTTTACCCAAAGTGTCTGGTATGTGTTGATTCTCTTTCTACTGTACATATAAAACAAGAGGCCAAAGAGGGCCTTTATCGCTCTACTGGCTACCCACTGGGCAAGGCCAAATTTGACCCCAGGTTCATCATTTGAACAAACTTGGTAGAGGATCCAAAAGATGATAATAAATAAAAAATATTAAACCTGTTATCTTTTGTAGTTTCAGAGAAGATTTTTAAAATTCTTCCCTAAACTGATCCAACAAGGGTCCCTAAGCTCTCAATACCAAGGTTTCTTATGAGAAAAACAATTGATTTTTTTTTTATTAAACAAGAAATGTCACAGTAAGTGACAAATGCCCCCGAAGTGACAGATATATTTAAAAATAATTAAAAAAAAAATTATTAAAAAAAAATATATTTAAAATAAACAAAACAAAAATATTAAAAAATAAATAAAAAGAAATCAATTAAATAAAATTTAAAAAATAAATAAAAAAAAAATGAAATCAAATAAAAAAATAAATAAAAATATTTAAATAAAATGAAAAAAAAAAAATCACAAAAAATAAAATTTAAAAATAAAATGAAAAAAAAAAATGAAAAGATTTAAAAAAAAATCACAAAAAAAAAAATCATGAAAAAATTAAAAAATAAATGAAAAAAAAATTAATGAAAAAATATATTTTTTTAAATTAAAACAAGTTATTTCAAAAGTTATTGTCTCACATAATTTGACCTATGACCTCTAAGTGTGACCTTGACCTTGGGGCCACAGACCTGGGTTTGTGCTCGACACATCGTCTTATTGTGGTGAGCAATTGTGTCAAGTAATTTGAAAATCCGTCCAGGAATGCCCGAGTTATTGACCGGACACGATTTGACCTTTGACCTCTGTGACCTTGACCTTGGAGCGACGTACCTGGATTTTGTGCGCGACATGTCGTCTGGTTGTGCTGAGCACTTGTGCCAAGTTATTTAAATATCCGTCCAGAAATGCTAGAGTTACTGACTGGACACAATTTGACCTTTGACCTCTAAATGTGACCTTGACCTTGGAGCCACACCCCTGGGTTTTGTGCATGACACATCGTCTAGTTGTGGTGAGCAATTATGCCAAGTTATTTAAAAATCTGTCCATGAATGTCATAGTTATTAATCGGCCACGAAAACACTTTGTTTTGACCTTTCACCTCTAAGTGTGACCTTGACCTTGGAGCCACGAACCTGGGTTTTGTGCGCGACACGTCTTGTTGTGGTGAGCAATTATTTGAAAATCCGTCCAATATTGTCAAAGTTATGAAGCGGACACGATTGTACAGACGAACGCCAACGAACTGGGACGAACGGAAAGACAGTGCGACTACTATATGCCACCCTTCGGGGGCACAAACCAAAAATGAAAATTATAAAAAAAAAATCAAAAAAAAAAAATCAAAAAAATTCAAATCAAAAAAAAAAAAAATACTAAAATTAAAAAATATATATTCAAAAAAGTTAACAAATTCAGCCCATCAACCAAGGTTTTGTATGAAAAAAATATATATATATCTCCAGTGAGATTTGAACCCACGACCCCTTGAGTTTACAGTGTACATTACCAAATATTGAAAAAGGGCCATAACTCCAGTGTTACTAGTTCGATCTGGCTGGTTCTCAAACTCGTTAGAGCTTTCATTGACATCAACAATCTGGCCAAGTTTGGGAAAGATCGAATACAAAATGAAGGCGCTAGAGTGTTCACAAGGCTGAAAATGGCATATTTCAATAATTCAGGGGCAAATAACTCTGATGTTCCAGGTCTGATATAGCTGGTTTTCGAACTTGTCCAGCTTTCATTGATATCTCCTAAAGTTAGGTAAAGATCAGATGAAAAATGAAGGCTATATCGTCTTAACGAGGCAAAATATAGCATTTTAAACTAAATCAAGGGCCATAACTCTGCTGTTATTTGTTCGATCTGGCTGATTTTCAAACTTGTCCGAGCTTTTATTGATATTAACAATCTGGTAAAGTTTCGTAAAGACCGGATAAAAAATTAAGGCCCTATCGTCTTAACGAGACAAAATATAGCATTTTTAATTAAATCAAGGGCCATAACACCGCTGTTACTGGTCCGATCTGGATAGTTTTCGTACTTGTCCGAGATTTCACCAATATTAACAATCTGGTAAAGTTTGGTAAATATTGGATGAAAAATAAAGGCCCTGTCGTCTTACGAGGCAAAATATAGCGTTTTTAACTAAATCAAGGGCCATAACTCCGCAGTTACTTGTCCGATCTGGTTGGTTTTCGAATTTGTATGAGCTTTCATCAATATTAACAATCTGGCAAAGTTTGGTAAAGATGGGATGAAGAATGAATGCCCTATCGTCTTAACGAGGCAAAATATGGCATTTTTAACTAAATCAAGGGCCAACACTCCGCTGTTACTTGTCCGATCTGGCTGGTTTTCGAACTTGTCCAAGCTTTCATTGATATTAACAATCTGATACAGTTTGGTAAAGATCGGATGAAAAATGAAGGCCCTTTTGTCTTAATAAGTTAACGACAGATGGACGACGGACTGAGCCTCGCCATTCTTCGTTTTCTAAGCCTCGCCTAATAAACTTGATAGTAAAAGGCACTGACATAATATTCTCTATATATATGACTTATTTGCATCATGGGAGATGGATTTAAACCAGGTAATAACGTACCATGTCCTTCATATAATAATCCAAGCATCAATCAAATCCTCTCCTGAGAATTAGGTTATTTTAATATCTCACCAGTACAGGTACACTTGCATTGGTTGTATTTGGAAAATTAAAATCAAAATAAAATCTTAAAATCCTACAATTTTTTTTCTTTTTTTTTTTCTGAGAGCCAAAAATACAAAGGAAATTACCCCACTTAGACTGTATAATGGACTATCCTTTTTTGAATTTGGACCAGTCCATTTATAATACAAAGGGGTGTTTCAGTCAAATGACTGATGAGCACCCACCGACAGTGTAAACCCTGATCAGCCTGCAAGATGTTGTGCCAGTCATTTTGGTAAAGGTTCCAATTCATATCACTTACGTTTTTTGAGAAGTAGTCACCACAGTCACATTTTCTAAATCTATTTTTAGCAGTGGTGGCCATCTTGAATTTCATACCGACCTGAATTTTTGCTAGGAACAACTAGACATCAAGAGCAACTGCAACATTCCTGTCAAGTTCCATAAAATTTCATAAAGTTGTTTCAGAAGAGTAGTCGCCACAATTTTTTCCTATATAACTCTATGTAAACAAATATGGCCGCTGGCGGCCACATTTGACATCCAATCAAAATGAACTTTGGTTAGGACCAATAACATGTCGTAGCAGTCATTTTGGTAAAGGTTTCAAATCAATATCCCTTACATTTTTTGAAAAGTAGATGTCACAAAGTCACATTTTTAGAATCTATTTTTAGCAGTGGTGGCCATCTTGAATATCCAACCGACCTGAACTTTTGCTAGGATCAACTAGACATTAAGACATTTTTGAGAAGTAGTCGCGTCAAAATCCAATTTTTAAAATCTATTTATAGCTCTGGCAGCCATCTTGAATTTTCTGCCAACCTGAAGTTTTGCTAAGATCAACTAGACATCAAGAGCAACATTCCTGTAAAGTTTCATGACAATCCGTCTAGTAATTTCAGAGGAGTAGTTGCAACAAGTTTTTCATATTATAATTCTATGTAAACAAAGATGGTCGCTGGTGGCCATGTTTGACATCAAATCAAAATGAATCTTGGTTTGGATCAATTAAGTACATGTCACACCAGTCATTCTGGTAAAGGTTCCAATTCAATATCCCTTACATTTTTTGAAAAGTAGATGTCACAAAGTCACATTTTTAGAATCTATTTTTAGCAGTGGTGGCCATCTTGAATATCCTACCGACCTGAACTTTTGCTAGGATCAACTAGACATTAAGATCTACATTCCTGTCAAGTTTTATGAAATTCCATCAGGTAGTTTCAGAGAAGTAGTCGCCACAAGTTTTTCCTATATAACCAGGGCTTTTTTCTTCTTCATAAACAGGGGCCGGGGCCGATATTCGGCCCCATTTTTCCCCTCTTTGGCTGAAAAAAGTCCCCTAAAAAAAATAATAATAGATATATTTATTTTTTTGACTTAACATTATTTCCCCCTCTAACTTTCGAAACATTATTATGTTTGGGATACATTTCTAGAAGACAGTTTATCTAAAAATGTACCTCTTTTGCATACATGCACACCCAAATCTTCAATTTCTGCCTAATACACTGTTCCCCCCTATTGCATTATTCCTTCCGCATTAACTCAGACTTTTTTCCCCTATTGAAGGGCCTTGGCCTTTTCCCCTTTTTCCGAAAAAAAGCCGTGATAACTCTGTGTAAACAAAGATGGCCGCTGGTGGCCATGTTTGACATCCAATCAAAATTAACTTTGGTTAGGACGAACAACATGTCCTGCCAGTCATTTTGGTAAAGGTTCCAATCAATATCACTTACAGTTTTTGGGAAGTAGTCGCCACAAAATCACATTTTTTAAAATCTATTTTTAGCCATGGTGGCCATCTTGAATTTCCGGCCAACCTAAAATTTTGGTAGGATCAACTAGACATCAAGAGCAACATTCCTGTGAAGTTCCATGAAAATCTGTCAAGTAGTTTCAAAGGAGTAGTCGCCACAAAAAAAAGTTTACGGACAGACAGACAGATGGACGGACGACGCACCACGGCATAAGCTCTGCTGATGTTTGATCAGTCGAGCTAAAAACACATACAATTAGAAACCTTTCATTTTTACATGGAGCTAATTTGGTATCCTACGACTTGGAAGTACTTCCTGACTGGTCTGACACTCAGTGTGTGTTGGGCTCCTGTACGAAATTCCACGCCTGGAAACAAGACGTATTTTTACCACAATTCCAGGCGTCAAATATTTGGTAACCATTTAAATTAAATAGAAAAACTAGACCGAAACAACACCTCAACTAGATGGAATTTGAGGCGTAATATATGGAAATGAGTGAATGTAAATGAGTTACTTTCAATTAGGTAACTAAATCATATAAAACAATACACATTTCATGTCCAGTCAGCTTCTAATATGAGCTTATAAATAGTGTCGAATTATTAGTATTACAGATTAGGTCTGTATGAATAAGAACAATGTGAAAAAAAAATTCCCACAAAATTTCAAACTGAATTTTCTCCCAGAATTATATTTAAAATCCATTGCCTCAAATAATCAGTTGTAAAATATGCCTGTGTAAAATGTTAAAGTCCAAAATGATGCCCGTCATCTAAGTTACGCCTCTTGCCAGGCGTCATTTTCACGCCTCTATCAAGAGACGTCAAAGTCATATTATTCCGTCTCCTGCTTGTTGACGCTTGGAAAAAGAGCAGTATGCCTAAAAACCTGTTGGAATCCGTCTACTTCCCGCATGGTTTCCGTCTGCTTTTTTCGTACAGGAATTTTAATTTAGTGGGATAAGTTTCCAAATACAGAATTAGATCATGCGAGGGTGGAGAATGTGTAATCGGACCGGACAAATTACACATAAATATATAGGCACTCAGCAGGTTTGAACTCGGGACCCCTTCCATGTGAAGTGGACGCTCTTCCGATATCACCATAAAAGCTAGCTCTGCGACGAGTCAGTAGTAACATGCTTATATAAACCTGTCTATTTACATACCCAGCAACTGAGTCCTATACTACAAATTGGTAAATACCAAAATGTCTGAAAGTATCCAAAACATGCTCGATCGGCATGATATTCATTTCTTTGGCGAGTTTGATGCATGCATGAGTGGTAACCATATTTATGGTTAATGTTCTATTGAAATATGACAGTTGTCATATGCAGGCATTTGATGATGTCTTCAGGAACCTTTGATGAGGTTGTTCCGGAGACCTACCTATTCTATAAAGGATCGTGTTGTAGTTCTATGGTAGGAACACATCCTAAGAGCTATAATTTTCACACCTATTATATACGGACATCGCGTCGACGAGTCCTAGAATAACACTATATGACGAATGACTTCAAGCAAGGCAGCTGCCAGTTCTTTTTTTATGAAGTCAATGATAGTCTTTAAATTAAAAAGTTTGTGTCACTAGCCCGAATTCTTATATAATATACTGGCTATGATATCAAGGGTTCTATGGTAATTCACGGTAGTGTCCAATCTATAAAACAGTATGCATCTGTGCTAAAATATGATAATTATTTTATAGATTTGATAACTTTACTGGTATGCAAGTAGTAGCCGAACAGCAGTAGTATCCGAATTTCCGTAAACAAACGACGTTCGTAGCTCTTCAATAGAAAATATCAATTTAATTTAATAAAAAGATACATTTTTCATCATCAGAAGAATCGGCGTATACGAAAAAGTAAATATGTAGCGAAATATAAATGATTTTCTTCTCAGCACTCATTTCCGCCTAAATTTGCGCGTGGGGAAGTCGCGCGCTAACCACGCATGTGCAGTTATGTGTTTTTAATTGCTCTACAATATTTAAACAATGCTTCCCCATGACAACACCAGCAGAGGATAATAAATTAAAACTCTAATTTATATATATAACCCTGTTTATATAACATGTAGGCATAAACAATATTGGAAAAATACAATACTGCAGTAAAATATTGATCGGTCAAATATGATTATACTGCAGTAGCGAACATTTCCAATTGACGTAATCCCTGACGTAATGGAGACATCTCTTGTTAATATATTTAGGTCATAAATGGGATGAGTTGTCTTTCTTACGGAATAGGGCGTCCAATAGGGATAATGACCATAAATGTATCCGTTTTTTTAGCAATTCGGCTACTACTTCTGTACTGCTGTCAATCAACGGTTATTGGTTACCCTTTTGAGGGCCCCTGTTAACAGCGCGTGCGCGAGCTTGTAATCGGATGTTGTCATTTTTAACAATGAAGTGGACTTAACTTATAAATTACTCTGTAAGTTGTTTTTGTTTGAATAATATCAAATAACAACAAACAGTACAATAAACACTATTTTCTGTTCGGCTACTACTTGCATCATACCAGTATAATAAAATAATTAAAAAAAGAGAATATTTATCATAAATAAAACGATATTTCAAAATAATTTAAACATGTTGACAATTTCCTTTTGATCTTTAATCACCCCTATTCTCCATGAATGCAGTAAAATGTAAACAATATTTAAAGAAAAGAGAAAAAAATGATATCATATTTTAGTAGAACTTGGTCACAGAAACCATTTGAGTTCTCTTTTCTTAAAATATTGTTTACATTTTTTCCCCCGTGAAACCGTTTCAGTACTGTGATACCACAGAACACCATGCTACTCAATGAAAACCCACATTTTGCAATAGTATTATATTAAAATATAAATAAATAGCCTACCATTTTTTCTTCAACGTATAAACAAACAGCTTCTTCTTATTCCTATAACAATTCTCATTGTAAAACCGGGTACCATTTGGCAGTGAAAAGCACATCTGCAATATGATTCTCAGAACTGAACATTTTCAAAAAAATCTTAAAAAATAAAAAATAAATAGCCAAGCACATATTATTATTATTTGCTTTAGCATTTATTTGTTATTATTGCAGTGTTTTAATCAGCTGATGTTTATAATTCCCTATTAAAGGGATTCAAACCGGTGACCGAAACTCATCTTTTAGACTTTTACATAAATTTGGATAATAGATATTCTTGGACGATTTTATCTCAAAAGATTGTGTTTTGTAGCTAACAATACTGTACAGGTAATGTATAATACTTACATAGTTTGTATGCATAAATGTTTGCAGATACGGCATAATTTGGCTATAATCAGTCTGATAAATATAAATTGTAAGTATAGATGTAGATGTTTTATGTCATTGCCATTGGTTTTCGCTGTAACGTCAAGTCGACTGCTCGGTCATTAGTTTCTGATCAGCCACGTTTCCAAAACAGTAAATCAGTGCTCCAGATAAGCTTTCTGCGTATTGCAGTCAAAAAAATAGTTGTTTCTTCACTAGCCCAACAGGGTTCAAATTAAGAACTTAATTACTTGTAAATGCAAGTACATCTTTGCAGATTGCAAGTAGAAATTTCAGCACTTGCTAAATTTAATAAAAGTAATAAAAGAAAACCACTAGGTCTCAGTCTACATTTATTCAATGAACATATTTATCTAACTTACCATTTATCTAACTTACCATAGTTAAATACAGTTGCTGCCACGCGGATTACGACTAATAACACTCAACGCGGGGATTTTATCTCACCGCGGACACACTGATTTTGTCACCACGATCGGCGGACAGTCCACTCAACGCGGGGACAATAACTTTTGACCACCGCGACACAATCACCGCGATTCGTTTTGATTCGCACACCGCTTTACCCGGTGTGGAATCGCAGGCCATCGCCGCGATTTACCTTCAGTATCAATTTGCAATTTTGCAGTCAATTAAATGCATTACATATTTATTTTTGTTTTCGGAAAATTCAAATGCCTGGATAATGTTTTCACGATAGTTATATGGCGGTTCCTATTACCGACTTCGCGATGACTGAACATAAAATTCAATTAGTAATTTTTATACTGGAAATTAGAATTATATTTTTAATTAATCGTTATTTGTAACACATTTTACTATTCTGCTGTTGATTATTAATACATCGATGGGTTCTTTAGTCAGAAATAATTCGAAAAAATTGTAAAGAATTCCGGGACATAAACCCGTTATTAGTGTCGCCTTGTTAATAGGTACACACATTGCAAAGGATTGTGGGTAGCCAATTTATGTCCGGTGAAGAGAAATGCGACTTTTGGACAACAAAAACGAAAAACATGTGTTATTAAATGCATTAAAAGTTTGAAATAGGTATTGCTTTCGAAATTTATTCATCGTATTTATCAGTTTTATTACGTTTTTTATTGATTCAAATGCCAAGACTATCTAATTCCTGAAAGACCTAAACGCTGTATTAAATCAAAAGCTTTCAGTGACTTTCAAGCTAATAACATTATAGATAATCAGGTGCTAAATAATTCAAAGTGTTTCAAAACAATACAGTGCAAGAATGAACAATATAAAAACTCATTCTTTCCAAAGACAATTATTGATTGAAACCATCTTGGAGACAGTTTCGTTTGCACGCCATCATTGGAGAGCTTCAAATCAGCTCTCGTAAAGTGCTACTAACAGCAACAGCCTCTCTTCCGATGTGTTTAAGCCGTAACAGGCCCTACATCGTACAGATTCAGATCCCTGCTCTAATTTCCACCGCGTTCCCCCGCGAACCTATCACAGAGAATCCCCGCGACTGATTTCTTTTGAGACTGGATTTTGCAATCGCGGTGATATTTAAGGTCACGGAGAATCCCCGCGATAATTCGGGTGACAATCCGCGGTACGATCGCGGGGATTTGTGACATCGATTGAAAAACGGCCGCGGGGATACTGCGAAAATATCGTAATCCGCGTGGCAGCAACTGTAGGTGGATATAAGTAAGTATAATTCTAGGCTCACGTTAACCATTCGCCAAATCGCCATAGGCGAATAGTAACCTGAACTGGCGAATGAAAATCGTAAGAAATGCATTAGCAAATTCGCCAGACATCGGCGGTCTGGCGAATCCAAAATCCCTAATACACAAAGTATTTCACTGTTTATTATAAAGCCGAGGGCTGGCGTGGCGCAGTCGGTAGCGCGGAGGATTTGTAACCGGAGGCCCCGGGTTCAATCCTCCATGGTGCCACTTAATTCCATCGGTGTGTTCTTGGGCAAGACACTTTCCCCTAGCCTCGTTCGTCGGATGGGGACGTAAACCGGACGGTCGCGTGTATCGGTCTATCCTCCGAGCACGTTAAAGAACCATAGGAATCTATTCGATAATAAGAGTAGGGCAGGTTCCCGGATTCCTATGTATCCTTCCCCTCTCTCTGGGGCGGCTCTAAATAACCTATACTGTGTTGATGAGCCGTTAAACAACATTCAATTCAATTCAATTATTATAAAGCCAATAACCTGCTGAGAATCAGTTTAGCGACAATCAGTTTGGATCGATAGACTAATTATTGCAGCGTTTATTGAAAACCATAGTCAAATTGTCGGTGTGCGATTCTAAGACTTCGCCCACTGTTCCGCCTCTTGCTGTCAATCAACTGATTTGTGTCCCCACGCTCAATATTGTATACATATTTGACTGCGTGATCAAGCCGGGTAAAACATCAAATAATGTGGCCCTTTAGCGGCCAAAATGGCTGATCAAAACAGAAAGTTTGACAATGTTTGCTTACAAATTAGCCGGAGATACTCTGTTTAAAGGCCGTCTGTGTTTTTGAACTTTACGATCACTGATAAGTGTCTACTAATTAGTTGTACACACGGTAGCGTTTACTGGAACAATGGCAAGCGTGAAACGGTGTTTGATCGGCTGTTTCTGAATTGGGTTAATTTTATGTTTGGTAAATTTGTTCGTTCAATTCATAATTTTGATAGAGCATCATCAAAAAAATTGACCAATCTGTGACCAGAAATAAGACTTAACCAATACATTCTGGTAGGTGATCAACTCGGTCTTTATCCTTGATGTTCAACCAAGTTAACTGTTAAAATTAAGGTATCTACATTGTGATTCTTTTAAAACCCTGCATATTTCATGTACATTCATGCAAATTGATTCAGTGTATGTATCTTTCAATATCAAAATCTTAAAAGTTATCGTCTTTTTACTCTGCCAAAGATTTTTATTTTACTATAGAGCCTACGGATAAAAACCGATAAACACAAATTTTATCACCTACTGAAAATAAGATAAAATCTCCACATCTCTGCAATGGAAAATTATGAATCAACATGAAACAATACAAAAGGTGCGATTACTCAAAACATTGGTGTATGTAGCATTTCTGAATTTGCAGCGCGATCTTTGTAGCTTCATTGGAACTCCTGTTTTATATGCCTCGATCAGCTTAGCCTTACATTTTTAAATATATTGTTATTTATTTTATTTCTATGAATGTTAGCATATTGACTAAATGATGACAAGAGTCTGTATTTTTATATTTTCTTATTATATGCATGCATTCATTCTGTCCTTTTTTAAATTTCAGTCTTTACAATTTTTAAAAATTAAATTTACATTAAATTAAATACAATTTTTAAAAAGTTTTGCAATAATTGTACAACTCAACTTGTATTTACAATCACTAAAGCAGAATGCATATGATGTGGAAGTATTGATACCCTATAGGTCAATAAAGCATACTCTTTTAACTTACTATTGACGTGTACGCAAACGCGAAGTTTTAGCGCCTTAAATATCTCGGCAAAAGTCTGGCTACAGACATTCTATAATCTGGCTATAAAAGGAATTTTTAGGGCATTATAGCCAGATTTGGCTAAAGCGTTTAAAATCCTAGCTCTAGCCTAGTAATTATACATTATTACATTCCTAAGATTTGATAAGATAAGCTTTATTTTGAGTTGGCAAGGCATAAAACAATACAACATAAGCTCTTAACAAGCTTTTAAACTGACTATAAAATCATGCTTGCAGCTGAGTGTGAAAATGTCATTATTTACATGTATAGCAATCTTTCTAAAATGAATTAAGGTTTTAATTTATTAATGCAAGTACCTTGATTAAAATAGCAAGTAGAAACCTTTGCACTTGCTTTTTTTAGAAAGTGGCTAAACATTAAATTTTATCCCTGCCCGAATTATTATATAATCAGTTGGGCTGTTACAATTTTCATTAGCCCGACTATATACAATTTCTAGATTTTTACTACGGTAGCTCAAATTAAAAGTAACTAGGTTTTCACCTTCGGGCTATTGCTAAATTTGACCAATGCTGGTGCTGATAAGGTCATTGTCGTACCGGGTACTACAGAAAGGCAACCGGGGTACATTTATGTATACAGAAACCTACCCGAAAATCATCGCAATCTAGAAAGGCCCCCAAATATACATAAATGTACCTGAGACAAAATACATTGTCTTAAAACACGGCCGTAACATGTTCTGTTACTTCATGGAAACAAAACTTTCATTCTTTACAAAGTTTAATCGATTCACTTTTTAAAAGCCGCTCGCAGTTGCCTCCGCCTAAAAGGAAAGTAGTTGGTCTAAATATTTGACCAACTTTTCTTAAATGACAAGCTGCATAATTGTTTACTTATTTTGTGTAGGGTTTGATGATTTACAACTTCCAGTTTTACGGCAATACTTTCAGTATGGCAGTCTAAATATGTTTTTAAGAACAATAGCGCAATAGTTAACAGGGCTGTCTCTAATTTTTGAAACAGGTGGCTACTTTGATTTGACAGGCGGCTTAGACCATTAGTGATCAAGCAAAGCGAGAGAGATTGTTAGGGGGTCTGCGGGCATTCTCCCCTGCGGATAAGCATGGGGTCTATAATTACATACTGTTTTTGGTGCTACTTAAGGTCAGGACTTTTAGTTATTTCACGATTCTTTCAGATGATGAAATAATTCCACAATATTAATTCCATAGTATTTAATACTGATCAAAAAAAAAAAGGTTACAGCCGACTAAAAATTCAACAGACAGCGAATGTAGCCAGCTGCCGGCTATTAGAGACAGCCCTGGTTAATGATAAACAATATTGTTTAAGTAGTTGTTTTATCAAGTTCTAAATTGTTTCAATTCTGCCAATGAGATCTTGTTTGTCTGGGTACGTTTCTGTATAAATAAATGTACCCCGGGTAGTACCTCTGTAGTACCAAATACCCTGGACAGATTGTGACAGTTTTTCTTTTAAAATGATCGCCAATGCCTAGACCATAAGTTTATTCAAAGTATGTTCCCCGGGGTCAAAAATGCCCGTGCCCTGAGGGTCCATAGTTTGTGTATTGAGATTTTGCATATTTTTCATAGGATGTTTTTTAAACAAAATCTTCTTTTCTGAAACCACAAGGCACAGAGCTCCCATATATAACAAGTAGTATCAGCTAATGGTTTTCTACCAAATTTGTTCAAATGGTGACCCTGGTGTCAAATTTGGCCCCGTCCCAGCCAGGCATCACAGTTTTACATAGGACTTTTTTTTTTTAAATACTACAAGAGCCAGAGGTTTAATATTTTGCATTTACATGTACTATAAGCTTATGGTCCTATACCAAGTTTATTTAAATGGTGACCCTGGGGTCAGCCCCAAGGGTCACATGTTTTACATAGACTTGTATATAGGGAAACACTTTTAAAAAATCTTCTTCTCTGAAACTGCAAGAGCCAGAGTTTGGCCCCATCCCAGGCATCAGTTTTACATGTATAGATTTATAAAATAATATAGTAAAAAAAAAAAATCTTCTCTGAAACCTGAAACTTACAAGAGCCATCATTTTCATGATCAGTCCATTATTAGTCTGGTTTATATCCCGGTATTGATTCGTACTAATTATTGCTCCTTTGACCTCAACCTCGTCGAAAACACCAAATAAAATTGAAAACCAGTCTGTTCTGAAACTGACAGTTGGTTCCGGCCATGTATAAACAAAACAAATAGACTTTTAAATTAGTTCACACACAAAGTCGTTAATTTTTGGGTCAGATTTTGTTCTGGTTCATTTTGGCATTACTGATTTTCACGTTGAGCCTGTCAGCTTGCAAAATTTACATGCCCGACTTGATATTAACTGACAACGGGCTCTGGGTTTTAGATAGTTGGATATATATATATATATATAACAGTTGGATATATAACAGATATTTGGTTATGCTCAATAACTGTTTACTTATGGACATGTCCCTTTAACAAATATTGTATCGTGCTGTAGTTCATAATGCTAGTTTATGGACTGTACAGTCAGAACTAATATATATTTTTATGTAGACCGATGCGAAGCTATATCTGACTACCCAGTACATAAACTTGCATATGGATTGAAGCACCATGCATTATTAGTTATATTATACCGAATCTGACCAAAAAATTCAAAGAATGTTTTATTTTTTATTTGTGTTTTACGTCACATGGATGAACCTTAGGCATCCGTCGTCGTTAACTATAAGTGGTCAAAGATCAGCAGAGCTTATGCCATGGTGCGGTGTCCATCCGTCTGTCTGTTCGTCTGTAAACTCTTTTTGTAGCGACTACTCCTCTGAAACTACTGGATGGGTTTTCATGAAACTTTACAGAAATGTTGCCCATAAAGTCTAGTTGATCCCAGCAAAAACTTGTGTTGATATGAAATCTAAGATGGCTGCCAAAACTAAAATTAGATTTTTAAAAAAAAAAGTTTGTAATGACTACTTCTTGAAAACTATAAGTGATATTGATATGGTACTTTTTCTAAAATTATCAGCATGACATGATATTGGTTCTTGTTGAAAATTAGTTTGATTCAACATTAAACATGGCTGCTACGGCCATCTTTGTTTATAATAATAAAGTCATAGAGTTTATTATTTATAATCAATAGAAGTATTCTTCACACTAGTTGAGTACAGTTTGTAGTCATTCGTAACTTTAAATTTTGGGAAATACTTTTTTTTTTTAAATTTAGAAATAAATTAGCTGGGGTATTAAGGGTATTGTGGGGCTTATACACGAGTATTGTTTCGCTCGGATCCAATATGGCACAGCCTGTTTTTCTTTCTGTCTTAGGACTTTTAAAAAAAATTAAAATTTATTTAATAGTTTTCTCAAGTCTCTGAATTGAATGTTGTTTAACGGCTCATCAACACAGTAAAGGTTAGAGTCGCCCCAGAGGGAGAGGAAGGATATATAGGAATCCGGGAAGCGTGCCCTACTCTTATTATCGAATAGATTCCTATGGTTCTTTACCGTGCTCGGAGGATAGACCGATAAACAGGACCGCCCTGTTTACGTCCCCATCCAATGGACGAGGCTAAGAGATAGTGTCATACCCAAGAACACACTGACGAATCTCAGTGGCATCACAGAGGATTGAACCCGGGGCCTCCGGTTAAAAATCCGCCGTGCTACCGAAGTCTCTAATTGATGGAGTTACAGTACCTACTGACAATGAGGTATATAACTTACATACAGGGCTTTGTTTTCTTCTATGACATGGCCGAAATTCGGCTACTTCACAATTAAAAATTGGTCATTTGTTTCACAACTGTTGACGATTTTTTTCACAATTAAAACTTTTTTTTCACAAAAAAAAACAAAAACTTTTCTTCTTTTTTTGTAAACATTTTCCCTTCTACTTTTCTCAATATTGTTTTGTTTTGGATACATTTACGTTAGAATGTTTATCTAAAATGTACCATATTATGCTGAATAATTGTACATTTGTTTTATAGTGTCCTCCTCCCACAAAAACAATATATGATGCATGAATTGAGTAATATCGCTTTTAACAATTAATCTTTCAATACCTTTTTCACAAATCAGACAGTTATCACGCTTTTTGTTTCATAAAATGACCAGGCTAGGGAGTCGTCACAATTTTTAGAAAAAAAGCCCTAACATATTTTGAGAATCCAAACTCTATCCAGGTGTTCAGGTCCTATAATAATGTATATGTGCCAATTAAAAGTATAAGATTTTTCACAGGTTCTTAAAATACCCTATATATCACAATATAAACTGCTTTAACTAGCCGGGCCAGACCCCAAATTGGAGCATTGAATTACGAGATAATTCATTTTAAGCATACCATTATTCAATCATGGGTATTTTAAGAACCTGTGAAAAATCTTATACTTTTAATTGGCACATATACATTATTATAGGACCTGAACACCTGGATAGAGTTTTGATGAATGGTTTTAAGTGTAATTTTGTTTTTATTTGGCAGGTTAGTGTCTTTAAATGGAACTTGGGGAATGGCACTTTATTATCATTAAAGCCAAACACATACATATTAATAATTTTTAAATTTGTTATTAGGTCTGTGAGCCAAAGAACTGAACCTCTTATATGCTTTACTTAGGCATAATTATCCTCTTTTTATGGTGCAAATTCGGAAATCCAGTAATAAAGACCTGAGATTTTTAAAAAAAAAATAGCATTTATTTTAGAGCAATACAGGATTTGTGCACACACTAAATCATTATGAATTCCTCAGTGTTAGATTCGACTATGTTTTACATTTCGGTTCTTTTTGAAGCAAAAGCTTATTAATGTGTGTTTTTTTTTTCCTTTCTTTTTTATATATTTTTTAAATTAAAATAAAAAGTTGATCTCAGCTGCTGAGTGCAGACAATTTAAACAATTTAATATCTGTATTAATTGTTGAAGTGATAATATGACTTAGGGCCCTATATATCAATTTTTATTCCAGCATGACCTCACCAGTGGCATATGATTCAATACCCCATGCTGTCAATCACTGGCACTTGGTGCTGCTCAATTAGTGGTTTATGGTGTGTCCCTGTTATGTAATCAGCTTATTAGTTGTAAAATACATGGCACACTTCTGTGTAACCACAGATGTTGAAGGGGTTCAAAAAGGGTAATTGATAAGACACAACTGTATTTAATTAATATGACCCAGGGCCCTATATATCAATTTTCATTGCAACATGACCTCACCAGTGGCATATGATTCAATACCCCATGCTGTCAATCACTGGCACTTGGTGCTGCTCAATTAGTGGTTTATGGTGTGTCCCTGTTATGTAATCAGCTTATTAGCTATAAAATTCATGGCACACTTCTGTGTTACCACAGGCCTTGAAGGGGTTCAAAAAGGGTAATTGATAAGACACAACGGTATTTAATACAGCAGAGGATATAAGACAGTAAAAAAAACACTTGAATTATATATAATACATGAATAAAATATTATTAAATAGACCACCTGATGCAAGTATATATTTTATATCTTTTTGTATATTTGAATACTTGGTTTTTGATTATAATATGCCATGACTTTTAAAGGTACTGTAACCATAGTTTGTTTATCCAATAATATTGAGGTATGGTTCTACAAAACACGTTTACCGTTGAGTGATGGATTTCCCTATAATCGAACACAGCAGTTAAATAAAATAATCTGTTTATTACATTTTAATTCAGTCTGTGCATGATTTTAACCGAAATTCCTTGCTTTATTGAACGCTATCGGCAGATGACGTCGACGTCAGCATTTAATGACGTCATAACTCAGTGTCACAGTTAGTTATTTTTGTGTTCGGAGTTAGTTAATAATATTAAGCTATTATGAATATTCTTTCACTGAGAAATCCCAATCTTTCACTGATGAAAATGTTTACAATAAATATTTATCTTTGTCAAGAAGGTAATTTCATGGTGGTGATTATAAGACAAAGCCTAAAAAGAGGTGATAAAAATGCCACTTTTGAGATATCAGCTGAAATTTTGAATTTTTCAAATTAAAAAATGGTGTTTAGCTATTGCAAACGAGATACGAAGTACGGGTTATATTAGGCATTAATAATAACAAAAAATGAATAGTAGACATATTTATCTTTGTTAAGAAGGTAATTTCGTGATGTTGATTTAATATAACAGAAAGCAGTAAAAAAGAGACTAAAAACTGCCTATTTTGAGATGTTGGTTGAAATTTTAACTTTTCAAATGTAACGTATACGCGCTTACGATCGATTTACATGTATCGCTAAAATAGTAAATGGCGGCGTTCTAGCGCGACAACATAAATCGATAAACTAGAGTGTTTATGAACCCGTGTCTCCTCCCTGTATACTTACTCCCTGGTTGTACTGGTTCATACAGAATTTATCTATTTACTTAATACCAATAAACTTGATAAATGAAAACAATTAGGAACAACAACATGATTATGGAATTGAGTGATCTTTAGTTTCATTACAGTTGGTCATTATCCTTTTTTAAAATTAATTCATAGTGGTCTTTTTCCATTATTTATTTTTGATATTGCACCCAATGCAACATTGTACATATGCATTGATAAAACGAAGAAGTCAAAACTTAATTTTCTCAAAACTAATTTAATTGTCGATAAAATCATTTAGAAACCAATCAAATTACTCTGTTTTGCAGAAAATATATAGTTTTATGTTAGAATAAACAACTTTATTAAAGATAATTTCTGGTAGACAAAAAGAAAGGACCTAATGGTAGACAATATACAACATAATGCCAGAAAGCATCAGTTGATACAATATTGTATTTCAAATAAATTACACATAGATTGAGAATAGTTTGGCAATTTCCAAGTTTCTCCTTTCATGTTTTTTTTCTCACTATTATGCTCATAATTTATTAACACTCCTTCAATATAAGAGTAAAATATTTACTATTCCATTTTTTGAAAGCTGCAGCATGCACATGAATTCCCATAAAATAGGCAAATGCAATAAAGAAGTGAAAATATATTCTGGATAAAACTTGCATATATTAAATAACAATTTTTTTATAAATAATCGACTATTGATTTATGATATAAACCTCATCTTCTATATATATATAATAAATTATGAAATGAAGCTTGATTAAATCCCCGTGTGGTTCTCGGGGCCCCCTGTTTGGTAGAATCCCCCCAAATTCATGTTCATTTTAACATTTTTTGTTCATGTTCATTAAAGGTCTTCATCATGATCCCCGCCCCGTGTGGTTCCCGGGTGCCCCGTTTGGTCACGGGGCAAAGAATAGTTTGGTCACGGGGCAAAGAATAGGGCCACTGCAGATCCCTTTGGAGGGGTAGGCAGAGGGGTAAAATCCCCCAAATTCATGTTCATTTTATCATTTTCATCATGATCCCTGCATTGTTTCAGGTGCTATCTCTCTCGCATCAAAAGAGAAGTGGCAGAAAAACAATAAACGTGGCTCCAGCGTAAATGGAGTTTCTACGATAGAATTTGCAGCAACTCTGCAGTTCAGGGTGAGAAGGTTCTAGGCCCATTTTCCATATTTTATCACGATGTACATGGAAGATGAGCCTGGCATGTTCATGCCTGTCAGGCGCCATATAACCTTTTCATGTGTTGGTGCGCCTTAAAACCTAATTCAATTCAATTCATCATGATCCCTGCATTGTTTCAGGTGCTATCTCGCTCACTTCAAAAGAGCAGTGGCAGAAAAACATAACCGTGGCTCCAGCGTAAATGGAGTTTCTACGATAGAATTTGCAGCAACTCTGCAGTTCAGGGTGAGAAGGTTCTAGGCCCATTTTCCATATTTTATCTCGATGTACATGGAGGATGAGCCTGGCATGTTCATGCCTGTTAGGCGCCATATAACCTTTCATGTGTTGGTGCGCCTGTTAAAACCCAATTCAATTCAATTGATTAAAAATAGATTATTTGAATGTAAAATACTGGGATTTAATTTTGTCTTTAACACTCTTCAATTTGAATTGAATTGCATGTTGTTTAACTTCTCATCAGCACATTAAAGGTCATTTAGAGCTGATAAAGGGGACGGATATGTACGAATCCAGGAACCAGTCCTACTCTTAGTTACTATTGAATAGATTTCTATGGTTCTTTAACATGCTCTGAGGATAAATTCTGATAAATGGGAAAGCCCGGTTTACATCCCCACTTCATGTTCATTTTGTCATTTATTATCATGCTCATTCAAGGTCTTCTTCTTGACACCGTATATATGCAAATGTGACAACGTGGCTCCATTGTAAATGGAGTGTCTACAATAGAATTTCAGCAACTCTGCAGTTCCGCAGATTAGAAGGTTCTAGGCCTATTCTCCATATTTTTATTTATGGAGGATGAGCCTGGCATGTTAATCCCTGTCTGGCGCCATAATGATGTTCTAACTAAAGTACTTAAACCATGAACAGTTAAACAGTTAAAGGGAATGTAGCACCCCAGCCAAACCCTCTTTATAATTGAAAGTTCTGAAAAAATTGAATAAAGGGAAAGAATTATCAAAATTGAATAATAAACAAAGAAGATATGATCATTTGAAGTTTCTGTTGAAACGGATATGGAAGTGGCCATTTTGAGAGCTATGACATCACGGTTCTAAATGACCATATATGGAATATTTATAAATATGAAAATTTACTGATTTATAGGGAAAAAATTACAGCAACTATATGAAAAATATGTAATACTTAATGGCAATAATGCTTTTTATGACCAGTAAAAAAAATCGTTCATTTGCAGTGATTTTCTTCATTTTAAATGATATTTATCAATATTCCATATATGGTAATATGGAACTATGACGTCATAGTTCTAAAAATGGCGGCTCCCATATTCGTTTTAGAACAACCTTTAAATGGTCATATCTTTTTTGTTTATCATCCGATTTTGATAATTCTTTCACCTTTTCCCAAGTTTTTCAGAACTCTCAATAACAGTGCTGTTTGGCTGTGTCGCTACATTCCCTTTAATAAATACTACATTTGGCACATTTGAAACGAAAATATGATCTGCCATTTGTTTTATTTCATTTCAGTACCTTTTCAGTATTCTTTAATATATCCAGCCAAGTTGATTTTTTCATTATTTTGGTGGAACAGAGTAATCCCATGTAAACATGTTGTAAATGCCAAATAACAGCTCATCAGATCTTTCTCCTATATGGTAACTACTTAGTGGAAGACCCCCTGGGCATGCATACCTCACCTGTCATAGATCACAGGATATAATCTTTGATTAACCAATCAGATCTGGCCTATACCTTGACTTGACCAGGGAGGAGTTTAGTTTCAAGAAGTAACATGTGGGGTTTGTCATATCTACATAATTAACTGCATAGCTATTTATGGTTAATTTATAAATAAGACCTATTTAATAGTGTATGCTTTGGACAGTGGGAATTGTTAATTCCTTCTAGCATTTTATGGGTGAGATATTGTTATATTTTTTAATATTCATCAGATTATCAAGCATTTTAACTATTTAAAAACAATTTCAGGGTAGGAATTATATCAAGAAAATAAGTTTTTATCCATTGAAAATTCAGCTCTATGAAAAATACAAATTGGAATTCCTCAAAAATAATACAAATAAAATTAATAAAAAAAAACACTTTCAAAGCTCCACCTTATTGAGAGAACTGAGTTTATGTGGCTCTTATATGAAGATACATTAACTATTTATATTTTTATACTACATTTATATTTTTATACTACTCATAAATGTAATCTTAATGACCTTTTTTGTTTGATTGATAGTTTGTTGCCCAGGCGAAATGAAGACCATGGTCTACCATGGTCACCACCGTTTTTGATTGCCGACCATGAACTATCATGATCGACCATCAAATACCATGGTTAGAGACCATGGTCGATCATGGTCTAATACAAAGAGGATGGTTGACCATGGTTGAACAGAACATGGTCGACCATGGTCAAGATTTAAAAGACCATGGTCAAATTTGAAGATGATGGTAGACCATGGTAAACCATGGTAGACCATGGTAAAAATTTAATGTATATCTCATAAAATTGTAGTTCTTATGCACATTCAAACGTTGATCCTTTTGAGAATTCTTGTGAATTCAAAATGCAAGGTTAAATTTAGGAGATGAATTTCAGCTGTACCATCAACAAAAGACATTCAAACTTTGGTTTGACCATTTTATTAGTGGTAAATATATGTTTTCTTGTAGTTTATGTATATGGGAATGAACAAAATATCAAAATAATGTAAAAACATGTCAAAATAATTCTGTGATTATTACCCCACCCACTTTTCTTAGAAAGAAACTCTGAAAACTAGGTTAAATTTAAGGAAACTTCAAACAACATCTCATCCAAAACTACTTATTCCATTCTAGTGAAATATCATATACATGTTCATTGCAAGGGTTGGGCTCTATCAAATTTGTGTTTTTCGTTGTCGTCAAATAATCAAAATGGCCACCAGATTTGAAGATGATGGTAGATCATGGTAGACCATGGTCGACCATGGTAGGCAATGGTAAAGATTTAATGTATATCTCATAAAATTGTATTTCTCATGCACATTCAGATGCATATCCTTTTGAGAATTCTTGTGAATTCAAAATGCAAGGTTAAATTTAGGAGATGAATTTCAGCTGTACCATCAACAAAAGACATTCAAACTTTGGTTTGACCATTTTATAAGTGGTACATATATATTTTCTTGTAGTTTACATATATGGGAATGTACAAAATATCAAAATAATGTAAAAAAATGTCAAAATAATTCTGTGATTATTACCCCACCCACTTTTCTTAGAAAGAAACTCTGAAATGGGGTACTACATTAACTCTAAGGTTATATTTAAGGAAATTCCAATCTCATCCAAAACCACTTATTCCATTCTAGTGAAATATCATATACATGTTCCTTGGGTTGGGCTCTATCAACTTTGTGTTTTTAGTTATCATCAAATAATCAAAATGGCCGCCACGACAACACAAAGTTTCATATATATATATATTCCTTGGGTTAGCTACCATGGTAGTTCATTGTTTACCATGGTAGTTCATGGTCAGCCATGGTAGTTCATGGTCTACCATGGTAGTTCATGATCTACCATGGTAGTTCATGGTCAGGAGACCATGTTTTGGTAAATGGCACTTGATGGTCAATGACCATGGTAGTTCATGGTCTCTGACCATTGTAGACCATGGTCAGAGACCATGAACTACCATGGTGACCATGGTCAGAGACCATGAACTACCATGGTGACCATGGTCAGAGGCCATGAACTACCATGGTCAGAGACCATGAACTACCATGGTCAGAGACCATGGTCATTGACCATCAAGTGCCATTTACCAAAACATGGTCTACCATGATCTACCATGGTCTACCATGGTCTACAGACCATGAACTACCATGGTAGTTCATGAACTACCATGGTTTTAAACCGTTCATTTCGCCTGGGTAATTAATTTCACTCAATTTGTAAGATGCTTTTTTTTTTCATTATTTTTTTGGAAAGTTGGGTAATTCATTTAACTCTGTTTCTAAGATATTTTAGCAAATATTATAAATGTTCTAACATTTTAACTAAGGTACTATATTGGATATAACTACTCTGGATTCAAAACTGCCTATATATTTATCTGCCAAATGGCTATTAAACTGGTTCCCTGATTACTCTGCTGTATACAACAGGGTACCAGTTGGTTCCCCGATCAGTCTACGGTGTGCAAGAGGGTACCAGTTATGACAAATAGGCCGCATTCATTTTTAAAATGTCAAATGTATACGCTTTTTTAAATCAAACTCCTCCTTGATTTACGGCAATATTTTGAAAATGGTGAATTGTTTGAAATGGCATTATTGTGTAGATTCGGGTTCAGGTCTTGGATTTTAAGTAAACACTCATTTTGTTTGAACATTTGTGAATTGAAATTGGATAAAAAAAAAAGGACACATTTCTTCTTTAAAAAATGAAATGTATACTGACTTTGGATTACAACTCCTTTCATTAATAAGCAATTTTCAGAAATAACGAATCAGATATACAGTATAATCCCTAATAAGCGCCCCTGCAGGGTGTAACATTTTGAAAATTGAGACCAAAAGTACATAATTTAACTTTTAAACAGACATTATTTAATGATTTTCTTTACCAAGAAAACCAAAGTCTGCATGTCGGTCAATCAATGCATCGGATTTTAAGTTTTATAGTGATTTTGTATACATGTTCCATTGTGAATGAAACAGATTAACTTGCATCTTTTGGGGTTTTAAAAATATGTTTTCTGAAAAAATGGTAGAGGTGAGGTGGGAAGGGGTGGGCGTTTATTAGGGGAGTGGCATTTATTAGGGATTATACGGTATTGGTATTGTTAAGAAGATGCAATATCTGGCATTTGATATCAAAAAAGCATTTATTTTGGTCTAAAATATGTTTACTGAAAATGGTTTAACATATTCATGAACGCGTTTTTCATTATCAAGTGTAATGTGCATATTATTTAAATCTAACTGCTTCTTTAGTAATGACATATATGATGTTCAAACTCATTATCTGACTACAACTACCGATTGAGCATGACCATTATACGGTATAACACAAATGGATAGAAGTAAATCGATCACAGTGTTTGATCTGTTTATTTGGCATAACATGGAGGAGTAGGAAAAACAGGTTGTTACACATTTGCTTAAATAACAACTGACATGAAGTTGTTAACTCATTGGCTGGCATGGCGCAGTCGGTAGCGCTGCGGATTTGTAACCGGAGGGCCTGGGTTCAATCCTTCGTGGTGCCACTGAGTCGTCGGTGTGTTCTTTTGGAAGACACTTTCCCTTAACCTCGTCCGTTGGATGGGGACGTTATCCGGGCAGTCCTGCCCGTGTACCAGTCTATTCTCTGAGCATGTTAAAGAACCATAGGAATCTATTTGATAATTAGAGTAGGGCACGATTCCCGGATTCCTATGTACCCTTCCCCTCTCTCTGGGGTGGCTCTAAATAACCCCTACTGTGTTGATGAGCCGTTAAACAACATTCAATTCAATTTTTATTACAAAATACAGATGAAGTTGAAACATGCGTATGCTAATGTGACCATGCATGCATATATGTGAAAATCTGAATCACCGTTTGTTAATAATAATAATAATAATCTTTACCCAAGCTACGTCTTTGAAGATGTGTGTATTTGTCTCCATAGAAAATAATCCAAAAGTGATATATATTTGATATGCATGTATATGTTTTCTTAAATTTGTCCTCAGTTATAAATTTAGTATTTATGTATATTCTCAGCTTTATGTAAAATAAAACAAATGGCATGCGCATCCCATCTTAAACTGCAATAATTTTCAGTGTCTAATTTCATAAAATGCGTACATATATGTAAGTAGATGACTTGCGAATTTCATATATGCTGGACTTACTAAAATAAACAAAAGGATAGTGTACATTAGGTTCCTAGCAAAATTTCAGATCGGCCGGAAATTCAAGATTGCCACCATGGCTGAAAATAGAGTTTTAAAAAATACTGAGTTTGTACCGACTACTTCTTGAAAACTATAAGTGATATTGATATGAGACTTTTTCTAAAATGATCAGCATGACATGATGTTGATCCTTGTCAAAAATTATTTTGATTCGACATTAAAAATGGTCGCCAGCAGCCATCTTTGTTTACATAGAGTTATATAATAAAAACTTGTAGCGACTACTCCTCTGAAACTACTTGATGGATTTTCATGAAACTTAACAGGAATGTTGCTCTTGATGTCTAAATGATCCTAGCAAAATTTCAGGCCGGCCGGAAATTCAAGATGGCCACCATAACTAAAAATAGATTAATAACAAACAAATTTGTAACGACTACTTTTGAAAACTATAAGTGATATTGATATGGGAATTTTTCTAAAATGTTAAGCATGACATGATGTTGGTTCTTGTAGAAAATCGTTTTGATTCAACATGATACATGGCTGCCGGCCATCTTTGTTTACATAGAGTTATATAGTAAAAACTTGTAGCGATTACTGCTCTGAAACCACTTGAAGGATTTTCATGAAACTTCACAGGAATGTGGCTCTTAATGTCCAGTTGATCCTAGCAATTTCAGGTCGGCCAGAAATTCAAGATGGCCACCATGGCCAAAAATAGATTTTTGAAAAACAAGTTTGTAGAGTCCATTTCTTGAAAACTGTGTAAGCGATATTGTTATGGAACTTTTTCTCTAATGATCAGCATGACATGATGTTGGTCCTTGTCGAAAATAATTTTGATTCAACATTAAACATGGCTGCCAGT
>JAWPHD010003578.1:0-212765 GCA_037043455.1 Cyrtodaria siliqua
CTTTGAGCCAGGTTTTGACTTTCTCTTTGTCATTTGAAGTTATTTGTTGATAGTTTGTAGTTATTGAAATTTTTATCTAGTTATATTTATACCGACCGTCTTTCCTAAAACGCGCATGAGCAGATCTATCTATTAAGGGCACAATTTTACAGGAGAAGGGCGTAGTTAGTTACATAATATACTTGCCTATTGGTCCAGACATCCCTGTTCAATTTTCGGTAGGGTCACCTCTGTTTTTGGTTTCAATCGGTACTCCTTCAGTACCTTATTCTAGCAAGTACTGAGAAATGTATACTAATAAATTAAATTTTACTATCCTTTGGAGGAATGTAAAGCACTTGGTTTCCTTAACCAAACTACATACTAAAGAAAGGTAATCGAAAATAATTACTGATAAAAGAACAGAAAATACATGTAACCTGATGTACTTTTTATTTTAGAAAAATTAAATATATTTGTTATATTTACTTTTCTCTGCATTATTGAATGGCGAGTTCAACATTAGTAAGCGTGAGTGCTTTTTCCAGATACTGTCCACAGACGAATGTGTTTTGAACCCCTGATGTATTGTGGCAGGTTTTCCACAGAAATTATTTAAGGATAGGAAATTAAATGTGAATGTCAAGCAATTTGAAGTATATTTCTATTGTAAATGAAAGATTTTTAAGAAGTATAGCCTACGAGGAGCTATTTTAGACAGTATAATGCATTTTGCCGATTTATTGGTGTTTTAAGATATTGCAGAGAGATCAACTAGGATTAATTGAGGAGTATTGGAAATCAGATTTTGAAATTAAGGGATAGGGAATATGCTCTTAAATGGTCTGTGGAAGAACCTGTGTGTAATGTTCGTACCCAGTGCTTGGTTAGCTCAGATTGTATAGCATTCACCCTGTAAGCTAGGTCCCTGTTCGAGTCCTGTATTGACCGACATTTTCCCTTGTTTACTTCATTGTGATGAGATTGTTTGTGAACAGGTCTGAGAATGGTAAGCTGGTCAGCCCTTAAAAGTTAAATGGAGTAGATCCGAGTAAGTTTGAGTCCTTACTGCCGCACTTTTCCCTTTAAATACGAGGCAATACATGTTTTTCAGGCACAGATTAACTGTTTTGGACTAGACCAGCTGGTCCCTTGCTTGCAAAAGTTCGGGCCCAGCTTCAGAATCGTTAGCCCAAGTGTCGCATGTCACTTTATTCAGAGGTTACATTAAATTATACTTACATATTATATTATACTAACTAAATGCTACCAATCTTTGGAAGAAAATTTGTTTTTAATCAATAGATTATTTATTTTAAAAGAAAAAATCAAACAAATCTTTCATTCCCCAACACAAGTTAGTTTATACTAGCAAGATAAAACTCAATATTAATATTTGTAACATGTAGAGCCAGACAGAAAAATAAGGATTATAAGTCCAAGTTATCTAATTAATTATAAATTATAGTATTGTTAATGAGATTTGTTATAAATGATCACAACTAGAATATGTAAATTATTGTAATAAAAGATTAAAAAGGATTAGATAAATTATTAAATTACTGTTTTATTTTGTTATAAATATTTATGTTAACATACAGTTTTAAAATTAATGTATGAGACCTTTTCTAGCGACATGATTCTCTGCCATAAAATTATTATTGATGATTACTATAAGCACCGCATTTTATTAATCAAAAGCGCCGTGTTTAGAATATCGAAAAAACCGAAGTGAAACCTAATGATTTCCGCTTCATATTATAACACAAATTTATGATCATGTGTAATATAAACACTACCATGTCTGTTTTAATGTTGATTTTATACCAGCAAATTTACTTGTACTCATGCACATCAATTTTACATTAACATTCTAAGCGCAAAGTACCGTAACATGCATTTTGTGGTACCGTACATCGCAACATCTCGAACATTGTCTAGTTTCCGCAGTGAAAATTGGAAAAATAATAATAACCGTTGTTTCGTTACTATTTGTTATGTATGTCTATTTATTTCGCCATAAGTACTTGTTCACAGACCAAAGCATATCTCGATGTAAAATCCGCGAACTTTATGTTTGTGTTCATTGATTACAAGTTTTGTCGTTTTTGTGTGATTATTGTTTGGTCGCCACATTGGCGCTGAAGTCAATTTTGGTCGCTCATTACCATTTTTTACTCGCCGCAGCGACTGCGATGCTATTTGTGCCCCTGTTTTGTTTGTGTTCCTTAGTTAATGTCCGCATAATGTCAGAAAACTTATTGATTTTCAAAACTCCGTCTGAAGAACATTGTCTCAACATATAAGCACCATAGTGCTGAGCTATCGTAAATGTGAAGTACTGATGTTGTCATTTCTTGTCTGGATTGGTGAAGATGACAAGACATGGTATTTGTCAGACTTAATACAGTCACCTATATTGAGTTATCACTGTGCTCTGTTGTTGTCTTCTATATTACACATTTCAAATTGTCTCGTTTGTTTTAACTTTTATACATAGAACTTAGCTTGTTGTTGTGATGCAGTACATACGTGACATACCTTTCTGCTACGTTATTCTCTGTTTGTGTTCATTGCTTCCATAGATCGCCTTTACTGTATTTATGACATTCACACTATGTCAGTTAGGTGCAATTGGCGTTTTATAGTCTCCACGCATCAGATCAGTTTGTTATCTGTTTGTGATCTAGCCCAGTCACGCTTTTATCTTCTTGAACTTCACATGTATAGTCCTTGCTTCTGTCACTTCTAGCTTTGGTTTGTCTCTTGCTGTCATATGTATGCCTCTGGTTGTATAACTGCTCTGTTTGTAAGCATTAGCGTCTGCATGGTTTAGCGCTACGTGTATTTATCTGACACTCTAACGTGTGGAGTCCGACACCTAGTTGCGTTTAGTGTGTACTTATCCACTGCTGGGTACGTCGTTCTACACACTGCTGTGTTACGTCGTGTGTCCCACCCAGGCACCCCGTCACTATATTGCATCGCACTACTGTTTCACCTAATAGTAGCTTTGAGACATTTCGAGCAGATATTGAATTTCATTTTATGTCAATTTGCTTGAGTTGTTACTTATTGGGACAGTGCTATGTAATTGTTTGGTCACTGAGTGGTATGTACTATGTCTATACAGGTTTGTTGGTTATGGTTTTGTAGTGTTTTGTTATGTTTTGTATATTTTTTAACTCATTATGTTTGGTGATTTTTGTGATGAATTTGTGTATGTGTGGGATTTGGTAGTGTTTTATATATGTATGGTAAGATGGTTTGTTGGTTTGTTGGTGGTTTGTGTTTGATGTGTAGTTTATTGAGTGGTGTTTTTTGTGTGGGGGGATGAGGGGGTTTTTTGTGTGGATTATTAGTGTGGATGAGGGGAGATTTGAGATAGTATGTATTGTTAGGTTGTGTAATTTGGTTAATTAGGTATGTTGAGTTGTGATAGGGATTATTGAGTTTTTTGGAAGGTTGGGGAGATGGTTTGTTTTGATGTGGGTGGAGATTTTTGGGTTAATGAAGGTTTTTGTAGGTTGGGATTGTATGTGGTGGATTGTTGTTTTATTATTTATGTATTGTTTATGGGTGGGAATTGTGGATATTGAATGAGTTTGTTTATTTAATGTATTATTGGTTGTATTTGATGAGAAGATGAGTGTTTTTGATAATATTGAATGTGTTTAGGGTTGTGATTTTTGAGGGTGTAGATGATATATGATTTGTGGTGGGTTATGGTGGTTGTAGATGATTGTTTTTGGTAAGTTTTTTTGATTAATGAGGTTGGTTGAAGTGGGGGATTTGTTATTGTAGGAATGAGGTGTATGGTATTGGGAAGGTTTGGTTTTGATAGGGGGTGATTTGAGTGGGAGAAAATTGGATGTAGAATTAGATATTATTATTATTATTGTTTTGTGATGATGTTTAGGTATTTTAGATTAGGGTTGTTATTTGAATGGGATTTGGGGATTTATTTTGGTTAGGTTGATTATGATATGATGGGGATAGAGTATAATTTTTGAGATTGTTATGGATGGTGTGGGGTAGATTGGAGGTTGTAGGTGATAGTTAATGTATAGGTTTTATAGATGGAAAATTGATGAGATAGTAGTATTTTTAGGAAGGTGTGTTATGGGTGATGATGGAGATGGAATGTTTATTTGTATAAGGTTGTAAGATGGTTGTAGTGAGGAGTGGATTGATGGGTTTTGTTTGTTGGAGTGAAAGTGGGAGGGGGGATAGGTAGAGTTGAATTAGTGAGAAGATGTTTGATTGTGGGGATTTAGGTTTTGGGAGAATTAGTTTTGATTGTAGGGGATGGGATTGTATTTTGGATTATGGGGGTTGGGGAGTTAAGTTGTAATTGTGTTGTGGATTGGTGTTAGTATTTGTGATGGTATGGTGAATTGGAAGTTTTATTTGATTTGTAAAGAGGTATGATATTAGGGAGGTTTTATTGTATTTTAGTATAGTTGGGTGTTAATGAGTTGGTGAGAGTTGTATGTTTAGTTTTAATTGTTAATGGAAATTGTTGGTATTGATGTATGGTGGGGTTGTTTATTTTGTTATTTGGGTAGATAATTGGTGTTTATGGGGGTTTATTTGAGTTAGGTTTGTGGGTGTTGAGGAGGTTTGGAGTGTGATTGGGTTTGGTAATGAGGATTTTGGGGATGGTATGTTTTTTTTTTAGTTGGTATGATGGTGTAATTTTGTTGTGAGATTTGTAGGGGGTATGTTGTTGGTTGTTGGTGGTGTAGTAATGATTGATAGGGAATAGTGAATGGGGTTTGTAAAATGAAAAGAAGTTTGGGGAGGGATAAGGATAAGGGTTTAATACGTCGCCACATACCGGTTAACACCGTAGGTCCATCATCACTGATTCTTCAGTATAATAGTTTAGTCTAGTTCGGATCTTACTATTCGTGATAGGTTTCTAGTCTGATACGTGACCACTCACACCACCGGTTTGGTCTTTATTATTTATGTTCTTCAGTGAGGATTCTTTGATCTAGATCAATAATTAAGACTTCGTATATAAGTATTTCCGACTCCCTGCTCTTGTCGTCTTTGTTTTATCCACGTCACTGCTTTGATCCATTCAGTTAACTCGTACTGTCTGCGCTGATACGTTGTTAATACCCACAGTGCACTATTTAACTCTTGGTAATGTCATATAATAGTAAGGCATCTTTGAAGCTATGAACTCAAACTAGAATAAAGTAGCAGACTAGTCTTGTCACTATTCACTGCTCTATACATAAGCTATGTCTTATGTTAAAAGTTAAAACACATACAGACAATTTGAAACTGGTTAATTAGTATGACACACAACATGCAACATGATTACACTCAATATAGTGACTGTATTAAGTCTGACAAATTACCATGTCTTGTCATCTTCTCACCAATTCCAGACAAAGAAAGTACAACATCCATACTTCACCATTTTACCCATAGCTCAGCACTATGTGCTTATATGTTGAACAATGTTCTTCAACCGAGTTTGAAAACTCAATAATTTTCTGACATTTTGCGACATTTTCATAAGGAACACAAACTCCAAAAACAGGCACAAATTAGCACTCGCCCAGTCGCCTGCGCGAGTAAAAAATGGTATGTTAGCGACCAAAATTTGACTTCCACGCCCAATGTGCGACCAAAAATATTCAATCCAAAAAAAACGAAAAAATGGTAATCATTGAACACAAACATTTAAGTTCGCGATTTTACATCGCAGATTTTGCTTTGGTCCTGTGAACAACTACTTTTGGCCGAAATAAATAGACATACCCTTAACAAAATAGTAACGAAACAAACGGTTTTTATTATTTTTCCAATTTTCACTGCGGAAACTAGACAATGTTCGAGATGTTGCGATGTACGTACCCACAAAACTGCATGTTACGGTACTTTGCGCTTTGAATGTTAATGTAAAATTTGATGTGCATGAGTACAAGTAACATTTGCTGGTATAAAATCAACATTAAAACAGACAGGTAGTGTTTATTTACACATGATCATAAATTTGTGTTATAATATGAAGCGAAATCATTAGGTTTCACTTCCGGTTTTTTCGATATTCTAAAACACGCGCTTTTGATTAATAAAATGCGTGCTTTTAGTAATCATCAATAATAATTTTATGGCAGAGAATCATGTCGCTAGAAAAGGTCTCATACATTAATTTTAAAACTGTATGTTAACATAAAATATTTATAACAAAATAAAACAGTAATTTAATAATTTATCTAATCCTTTTTAATCTTTTATTACAATAATTTACATATTCTAGTGTGATCATTTATAACAAATCTCATTAACAATACTATAATTTATAATTAATTAGATAACTTGGACTTATAATCCTTATTTTTCTGTCTGGCTCTACATGTTACAAATATTAATATTGAGTTTTACTCTTGCTAGTATAAACTAACTTCGTGTTGGGAATGAAAGATTTGTTTGATTTTTTCTTTTAAAATAAATAATTCTATTGATTAAAAACAAATTTTCTTCCAAAGATTGGTAGCATTTAGTTAGTATACATATAATATGTAAGTATAATTTAATGTAACCCTCTGAATAAAGTGACATGCGACACTCTGGCTAACGATTCTGAAGCTGGGCCCCGAACTTTTGCAAGCAAGGGACCCAGCTGGCTCCTAGTCCAAAACAGTTAATCTGTGCCCCTGAAAAACATGTATTGCCCTCGTATTTAAAGGGAAAAAGTGCGGCCAGTAAGGACTCAAACCTTACTCGATCTCCTACTCCATTTAACTTTAAGGGCTGACCCAGCTCTACCATTCTCTCAGACCCCTGTTCACCAAACAATCCTCATCACCAATGAAGTAAACCAAGGAAAATGTCCGTCAATACAGGACTCGAACCAGGACCCCTAGCTTACAGGTGAATGCTATACAATCTGAGCTAACCAAGCCACTGGGTACCGAACATTACCACACAGGTTCTTCCACAGACCATTTAAGAGCATATTCCCCCTATCCCTTAATTTCAAAATCTGATTTCCCAATACTCCTCAATTAATCCCCTAGCCGTTGATCTCTCTGCAATATCCCTTAAAAACACCAATAAATCGGCAAAATGCATTATACCTGTCTAAAAATAGCTCCTCGTAGGCTATACTTCTTAAAAATCCTTTCATTTACAATAGAAATATACTTCAAATTGCTTGACATTCACATTTAATTTCCCCTATCCCTTAAATAATTTCTGTGGAAAACCCTGCCACAATACCATCAGGGGTTCAAAACACATTCGTCCTGTGGACCAGTATCTGGAAAAAGCCACTCACGCTTACTAATGTTGAACTCGCCATTCAATAATGCAGAGAAAAGTAAATATAACAAATATATTTAATTTTTCTAAAATAAAAAGTACATCAGGTTACATGTATTTTCTGTTCTTTTATCAGTAATTATTTTCGATTACCTTTCTTTAGTATGTAGTTTGGTTAAGGAAACCAAGTGCTTTACATTCCCTCCAAAGGATAGTAAAATTTAATTTATTAGTATACATTTCTCAGTACTTGCTAGAATAAGGTACTGAAGGAGTACCGATTGAAACCAAAAACAGAGGTGACCCTACCGAAAATTGAACCAGGGATGTCTGGACCAATAGGCAAGTATATTATGTAACTAACTACGCCCTTCTCCTGTAAAATTGTGCCCCTTAATAGATAGATCTGCTCATGCGCGTTTTAGGAAAGACGGTCGGTATAAATATAACTAGATAAAAATTTCAATAACTACAAACTATCAACAAATAACCTTCAAATGACAAAGAGAAAGTCAAAAACCTGGCTCAAAGTAGGCCATGTCAACTGATCTAAATCAGAGGTTTCCTATTGAATTAATGCTTTCTGATTGGCTTATCCTAAAAAGAGGTCCCCAGTGGGAAAAGTGTAAATCTGATAGATCTGTCATGTGGCTGTAATAGTTTCTTAAAAATAAAATGGAAACGAAGGAGAAACAGACTTGACCCATTTCATTTTCTTATAAAACCAAGCAGCAAAGGTAAGCACATGCTGGTAAGACTGCTGTATAAAACATTTAATTGCAGTATATATTGACATCTGACAGGTGTTTTACCCTCATTTCCGGTGCAGGCTTCGACATTAACAGCAATCCGATAGCCCGGGACAACTAAAAGTTGCTGTCAGACAAGTACTGTCCGATCGGTCAACCAAATATATCTAGTTCTTTTTGTCATTTCCCTTGATATATATGCGAACACTTCCTAATCCGTAAGTCTAGTCTTGTGGTTTTTGTTTACAACTTTAAACTTCCGCTCACAAACGGTGTTCTCATAAGGCACACTTGGTAGCCAGTAGGTCAAAGAGTATATAATTTGCATGAAGAGTGCCGATTGGTTGTTCATGTTACAGGTGCACGTATTCAACCAATCGTTGCAGCTGTTCTATCGTTTACTTTGGTAACGGTCACAAAATGGCAGCGCACTGCCAAACTAACCTGTCAAGTTTTTTAAAGTCACGAGGTTTTGGCCGAAAAAACAACAACAGAATACAAGAAAAAATAAAGCGGGCATGGGTACAAAGTTTGGCCGTCACTTTTTTGGGGTTGTGGTGGGGGGAGGGAGATGTATAATCTGGGCAAGAAATCAACTTTCGGCCCACTTGCATTTTTTTGTTAGTGTAAATAATTGCAACTCGTACAAGTGCATTATTTCTTTTTTCAATCTAACACATTTCTGCGCAAACACTTCTTATGGATTGTGTTTAACTCCTTTCGTTATTTGAGTTACCTATCTATCCTGCTTAATTTGTACAGAAAAGATGTACTTGCAGTTTTTTGTGAGTGCTAAAAATTTCAACTTTCAATTTTCTCAAACACAACTTTCAATTTTCTCAAACACAACTTACATTTTGCGATTGCTAAATTTGTGCCCTGCTAATGAAAAAATAAATATTGGATTTACTCATTTATAAGGGATCTCATAAGAAACTGTTTCATGTTAACCTCTTGTTTTTGTTGTCTTAATATTAGCTCTTACAAAATAATATTTAATTATAAGAAAATACATTTGCCTACACTAGGAAGCAAGAAAAACTATTAAATGAACGAATTTTATTTATTTATATTTCGTAGGTATGCAGTAAAACTTGGGCCAGTAAAAACATTTTTTGGACAAGTAAATATTACATTTTGTCCTAGAGTAAATCTTACTTCTTGTCCTAGGACAACCATGAAAAAAAGTAAGCATTAAGCCCTGCAATGGTTTTCACGAGTTTTGTAGACCGGAAGAAAACTTTGGTAATATTAATTAAAAATTATCAAATTATTTCACGCAAAAATGCACAAGTGGAGTTTTCAAGTCAATTGTAAAAGCATGAATTCAATAAGATAGCACATATCGATAGGAAGACAGGATACTCGGCAACTGGTCTGTTTTCTTTCAATAAAAAGTTAGAGACATGCAGGGTTATATGAGTTTCCAATTAGCCTAAACTTGGTGAAAACAGCTGAAATGCAGTGTCATATGTTTACTCTAATTTGATCTGTGATTCATAATTTGTTGATTCATATAAATCATACCCAAAAATAACTGCATTCCATAACATAATATTATTGTCTGTCGGGGCACCACTGACTCCAGCTGGGGGATCCTCTTGTAATCTGAAAGTATAACGTCAAACCCGTTAAACTTAACATCAAATATACAAGTAATTGTGATGTATAAATGTAATAATCACAATACAAAGCAAAAGAATTGCGTATGTTTTGAAAAATTGGCAGCCATTTTCCACAAAAATAATCACAGTCACGTTGATATTACCTTTTAAAGTCTCTCATAAGGCGCCTTCTGGCTGGTGTGGACATTTTTATTAAACACTACTCTATATGTAAACAAAATATCACAGATGTTTAATAAGGAAGTTTATTAAGCGGAAATATATAGTAAGTTTTGGCACAATAATAAGAATTCCAGTTTAGTGCAGCACTATGACGTCCACATCCGGGTTATTTCATAATGATTCAATCGGAATGCTTCTAAATCTAAATGTTTTCTTTCTAAATTTAGAGACAGGTCACGTTACAGTCATGTGATTTACGTGGAAAAAACGTTATTTTCGTGGTACATTTGTTGAGGCCATTCAGTGGTGGTACTGTAGCCGGAACGCAAACGATGTTCAACAAGCTAATCGTGCTAGGGAGTGCCATACCCCAGAAACATGTTGTTTTTATTTAGTATTGAATTTGGTAATTTTTTATGTATTTTCTCAGACTGAATTACAAAGAACTTCCTTTGTTAGTTCATGGATATACACGTACAGTAGATCTATGGTTATTTATAATAACTGTCAAAAAATGCATATGTATTTAATTGCATAATTTAAATTTGCGCTTTAAATAAGTGCGAAAATCAAGCCATACACTCAAACACAGACATATTAATAATTGTTATTAGGTCTGTGACTCAAATTTCCATTTAAATCTTAAATTTTAATTTCTCCAAATCTTCTTAGATCTCTGATTTTCAGAGCACATGTTTTGTGTTTTTTGTTTTATTTTTTGTTGTTTGTTTGTGTTTTTTTGTAGAAAAAAGTATGCAAGTCCGAGTGTTGTGTCGTAAAAGCAGCTACGCCACTGTCACAGTCAACTTAGATAGACCAATGGCAACACAGATAGGCCTAGTTCAACTTTTGAACACAAACTCTTGGCATTTTGTAATTGTTTATGAAGTAGTCTACGGTGGGGCCACAGACATATTGTTATTGATCTGCGAGTGGGGCACTGTGTCAAACGCCCTTGCAGAAGTCAAGTATCAGCATGTCAGTGGTCTTCTTGGTGTCGAGCCTCCTTGATAGGTTTTTAAATTAAATTCTGTTCTTGTGAAATTACATCATCAACGAAATATAGTGAAACGGGTAAACAATTTTGGAGAATTGGGTATCGTCTTTTCCACGGTAAATGGGCTCGGTTCATGAGTGGACCAGAGCACAGGGAAACACATAAGTCCCTCTAGTGTTAAATGAGCCACTTTCACATGTTTCGGATAACTGCGTGCCAATGTGGTGAACCGAAGCCATTTACCGTGGAAAAGACTTTACCCAATTCTCCAAAAATAGTTTAAACGTTTTACTGTATTTCATTGATAATGTGTTTTCACAAGAATATAATTTAATTACGTCCATAAACAGTGGATGCTGTGATTTCTATAGGACCATTCTTCTCATTTTCACAGCCTCGTCCGTCGGATGGGGACGTAAACCGGGCGGTCCCGTGTATCGGTCTATCCTCCGAGCACGTCAAAGAACCATAGGAATCTATTCGATAATAAGAGTAGGGCACGGTTCCCGGATTCCTATGTATCATCCCCCTATCTCTGGGGCGGCTCTAAATAACATATACTGTATTGATTAGCCGTTAAACAACATTCATTGTAATCATTTTGAGACTCTGATTTTGTTTTTTGTTGTTTTATGTGGTAAAATATGTTGCTCTAGAAGTCTGATTGATTATTATTTTAGCAGACAAGCAGTACTGTGTATATGAAACGGTTGTCGGAAAAATATCTTGGTTGATAGTGAACAAACGGTTTGATAATGTCTTTACTATGTCTTAGTGTTTTAAAGGGACAGTCTTTATTATGTTTTAGTGTTTTAAAGGGACAGCTTCCATAATTTTAGGTCAATGCTCAAAAAGTTCACGTATACATTTATTATGATACAAAGTGGCTGGTGGGCAGCCAGACAGTTTAAACCCTGATAAGTTGGTTAAACGTAATATTGGCATATTTATGGACTGTGTCCCTTTAATATTTTAATCCTGTTTGCAACAAATTATTACATAGGTTTAAGTGGTTCAGTATTGCAAGTAATTATCCAATTAAAAAAACAAAAACAAAGAACAAGGCAATATGTATTACCTTGATTTGTCCAATGGTTTATATTTAATATATGTAACGTCTTCAAAAATCTCACAGGCGGAATAAATACTTAATTTCTTTGAATGCCGAACTTGGTTTTTAATAGGCTAGTCTATCTTATATAATTGGAGTGAAGATGCAAAATATTGTGAATACTTGTTGTTGTTGTTTTTGTTTTTCTGATGGATGCAAAGTTTTTCTTGTTGTCTGTTGTATATATGATCATGAGTATAGTGTAATCATTTTGAGACTCTCAGTTTGCTTTTTGTTGTTTTATGTGGTAAAATGTGTTGCTCTAGAAGTAACAGTATAAAGTTTAAATTGTAAAATGAATACTCAGCCAAGGTACATGGAACGCATCACTACATTTCGTAGTTGTCCACGTCTTTGTTATGCTTTTTTTTTTCAGTGTGTGGATTTAATCTATGAAATTTTCCGAAGTCCGATGGATAACTCCCTTTTTCTTTTATGTAAAAATACCTTACCCTTTAATTTCTTTAAATGCTCTTTCTTATTTCTTTTGACACTTCAGTGGGAACAGACCATAGGGAACAAAGTTTTAATATACTCTATATTATGATTATGTTGATTCTATTTTTTATATTAAACTATTTGCACAAGGTTCAGTGTAGTCTGACCAACAGCCAGTATGTGTCAAAGCACAGTCTTCTGAATTATGTCTGAAAAGGTAACATTTATTTCAGTGAATGTCCAAGGCCTTGGTGATAGAAACAAACGTAGAGACGTCTTCCATTTTTTAAAACAAAAGTCATTTTCTGTATATTTTCTTCAAGATACACATTTTGTACTTAAAGAAGAAAACTATATACATGTAGAGTGGGGATACGAATGTTTTTTTAATAATTTTAATAGTCAGTCTAGAGGGGTTGCAATTTTATTTAATAACAATTTTGAATACAAAGTACATAAAAGAGAAGGGGACTCAGATGGTAACAAACTTATTCTAGATGTTACAATTAATGGGAAAAGAATGACCTTAATAAATATTTATGGTCCCAATAAAGATAAACCAGATTTTTATGCAAACATAAAGCAAGATATTGATAGATATGGAAACGAAACTATTCTGGGGGGAGATTTTAATCTGGTTTTAAACCCTGAAATTGATACTTTTAACTATATAAACATAAATAACCCTAATGCTAGGGAAAATGTTAAAAATCTTATTGATGAATGTAACTTAGTAGACTGCTGGAGAGAACTAAATTTCGATAAAAAGGGGTTCACATGGAGACGCCCAAATAATAATAAAATGGCAAGACTAGACTTCTTTTTAATATCAGAACATTTATTTACTGACATCGAAGATAGCACAATTTTACCCGGGTACAGAACAGACCATTCAATAATAACTATATCTTTCACTTTTGGAAAATTTGAAAGAGGAAGATCATACTGGAAATTCAATAACTCCCTCCTGAAAGATAAAAAATATGTAGATGAAATTAAAACAGTAATTGAAAATACAAAACTTCAATATGGAACACAAAATCAAAACATAAATCTACAAATCAAAGACATTCCTTGTAAAGATTTGTTGTTAGATATTGATGATCAACTTTTTGTTGAAACTTTATTAATGGAGATTCGTGGGAAAACAATATCATATTCATCTTTTATTAAAAAACAAGAAGATAAAACAGAAGCAAATCTATTAAAAGAAATAGAGATGTTAGAAGCGCAATTAGATATTGATTTAATTCTTTTAGAAAGTAAAAGAAAAAATCTGTTTGAACTTAGACAAAAAAAAATAGATGGAATAAAAATAAGATCGAAAGCAAAATGGTTAGATGAAGGGGAGAAAATCACAAAATATTTTTGCAACTTAGAAAATAGGAACTTTATACCTACTGAAGGCAAAGTCCTAAAAGATCAACATGCTATTTTAAAAGAAACTAGACATTTTTATCAATCATTGTATACACATAGACCAGTAAAACATGTAAATTTAAATGAACTGTTTAAAGATAGTTATACACCAAAACTTACTAGAGAGCAACAAAATACACTAGAAGGCCCAATAGAATTATCGGAATTATTATTTTGTTTAAAAAACGCACAAAATCTCAAGAGCCCAGGCTCTAGTGGTTATACCATGGAGTTTTACAAATTTTTCTGGAAAGATATAGGAATTTTCCTCTTGAGATCCATTAACCACGGTTTATTAAAAGGAGAACTTTCAATCACGCAAAAAGAAGGAATTATAACATGCATTCCAAAAAAAACAAAGATAAACAATACTTAAAAAATTGGAGACCAATTTCTTTATTAAATTGCTCATATAAATTAGCGTCAGCATGCATCGCGCAGCGTTTAAAAAAAGTTTTACCTCTACTTATAAACGATGATCAGACTGGTTTTTTGGCAGGGCGATATATAGGTGAAAATACACGTTCTACATACGATTTGTTTTATTATACTGAAAAAAAAAGATAAACCTGGACTACTTCTTATTGTAGATTTTGAAAAGGCTTTTGATACACTTTCATGGTCATTCATTGATCAGGTATTATGTTTTTTTCAGTTTGGAGAAGGAATAGGGAAGTGGGTAAAGTTTTTCTACACTGATATAAAATCCTGCATTTCCGTTAATGGTCACTTATCAGAATGGTTTTCTATTCAACGAGGTTGCCGACAGGGAGACCCGCTCTCCCAAATATATTTTTATCTTATGTGTTGAAATATTAGCTATACTGGTTAGGACAAATAAAGACATCACAGGAGTCAAAGTAGGGGACACTGAATATGTAATTTCTCAATATGCCCATGATACCTCCTTGGTATTAGATGGCACTGAAAAATCACTTAAATATGCCCTAATTGTTTTAAAATTCTATGCAGAAATAGCAGGTCTTAATGTCAATGTTGATAAAACTAGAGTTATATGGTTTGGGAAAAATAAAGGCTCAAAGGCTAAACTTTGTAAAGATGTAAATTTAAATTGGGATCAAGGAGACTTTGTGATCCTTAATGTCAACGAACCTACATAGTCTAGTCGCATTAAATTACGATAGAAAAATAAAAGAAATTAAATCATTACTACTATCTTGGTCAAAAAGAATACTCACACCGATTGGAAAAATTACTGTCATAAAGAGCTTAGCTTTATCAAAATTAAACCATTTATTTTCATCTTTACCAAATCCACCTGACAGTCAGATTAAAATACTACAAGATATGTGTTTTAATTTCCTATGGAATAATCACCCAGACAAAATAAAGAGAACTGTTGTAACCCAAGGTTATGAACATGGGGGATTAAGAATGATTAATATTAAACAATTCATATATTCATTGAAACTAACATGGATTAGAAGATTCCTAGTTGGAGATAAAAAATGTATAAAAACCCATAAACTTATGTATCCATTTACGACTAAGATGTTATTTCTGGGTAATGATTATGTAAAAAAAAAATTGCAAAATATATGCAATCCCTTTTGGAAGGATGTATACACAAGTCTGGAAACTCTATTAAATGTTAAACCACTGTCATGGAAACAATTTCTAACACAGCCATTATGGTACAACAATAACATTAAGATCGGAAGATCAAGTGTATTTTATCAGAGATGGTATGACAAAGGTATTATATTTATTAATGATCTAATGGATAACAATGGTAATCTGCTTCCTTTTAGATTATTTATAGAACAGTTTAGCATACTTTCAAATTTTATAGAATATGAAGGTATGACTGCGGCAATTAGGGAGTACCTTCAAAATCTGAATTTTGCACATCTGGCCATCAACCTAGAAAACGCTGTTTGCCCATTAGCAGTTTCTCTCATAACTGGAACAAAGAAGGGCTGCCGCCCTATTTATGACGTTTTAAATAAATCAGGTGTGCAGCCAACATCTATAGCAAAATGGGGTCAGTACGGTTTACATATAGACAGAGATTGGAATAAACTATTTAAAATACCTTTCATTTGCACAAAAGATACAAAGTTACAATGGTTTCAAGTAAAAATGAATCACAGAATTACTGCCACAAACCTCCTTCTAACAAAAATGAAAATAAAAAATGACAATTCATGTAGTTTTTGCACTGATACTTCAGAAACCATTACTCATTTATTTTGGGAATGCAGATATTCAAAAACATTTTGGGATAATTTCAAGTTTACTTGCACAGAAAAGAATATACAAATTCAACCGGAATGGACTATGAAAATTATTATTTTTGGTTCCAATCAATATGACATTGTTTTAAATAAATTACTTCTACATGCAAAATACTTCATATATAAGTGCAAGTTAGATGGGAGATTGCCATTCTTTGAAAATTTTAAACCACAAATTAAATACCTATATCATACTGAAAAAATAAACTCTATTAAAAATAATCAATTGGAAAAAATTGAAAAGCCCTGGTTGGCATATAAAACCCTTTTACACTAATCAGATCCTTTTTCGCTAAATGTTACTCTGTGCTTTTAAGTAAATAACAACGACAAAAACACCAGAAATTGTACTCACTTGTAAAAATATTGTCGCACTACGTTTCCCACTGTTCCCATTGAGTAATGAAGAGTCACATCTCCATAGAAACATCTTGTCCTTTTTTTTTTATATACCACAACTTTTTCCCCCAGAATATAATAGGAAAACTCAGTGGAGATATTGCATAGGTCTGGTATAAAGTCACATGTATGTCTCATTGTTCTAATATTTGTGAGTGCCTATGTAACATTACTTTCTTTCAATATAAATATATCACGGTAAATTATCCACTGTTTTTTTTTTGAAAAGAAAAGGTTTGTTTGCAATTTTAGAATGAATGCAGAAAATAATAAATAAGTAAAGTTTATCATTTGAAGATTGTGAAATTAAATGTCTTCCGAGTTTTAAAGGGATACATGCCAATCATGACATACTATCCACTGAAGATATTACGAAATATATACATATTGCAATGCCTCCCTTTAACAAATTTAGCCAATATTCATATTTGCACTCATTCTGAAATCGTAAAGAAAGAAAAAAAACTCCCCATTTGTTTATGTCTATATTAAGATATGCTTTAGTCTAGCTTCTGTAAATATTTGTTGTATTATATTTAAATACATATTGGACACATATTTTATCATATAACTGTACGGTTTGCTGAGGGGTGGCCCACCCCGACCCTCACAAACCTATGACGGGGTGAATAAATGGATCACCATTAATTTGGTGATTGAAATTTAAAAAAAAACAAAAACATTCAGTTCTCATTTTCACAGGAATAGAATTTAATTACGTCCATAAATAGTAAAAACGCAATGTTTTTATAAGGAAAAGTTTCACATGTTATCATTTTATTCATTTCAAGCCATGTTTCCAGATGCACATATACTAGTATTTTCAGCTCATCTATAACATTTGGTAGCATTTCTTGTAAAGAGTCATTATTATTGTTTGCAGAATGTGGTATTGGTTTATATTCTTAGTGTTTTAGCAGTGTTGACGTTTTCAAACGTTTAGCAAAAGGACTTTCACTTTTTCTCTCTCGGCACCAATTCCAATTATTAAATGATGCAATTTAAGGAACCAAAATTGTCGACTGCATCTTCACATCAAACCATCAAACATGTCATATGTTAGTTCTTCCTCGGTGTAGTCTTTATAATCATCATTGTCGTTATCATTGTCAGCGTACTGTAATTGTTTTTATTTATATAGTCTTGTCACTCTCGTCCACTTTCAGGTACAGACCATAAAATATTGTCACTTCTAGAAGTTTTCAGTCATCACACCATATTTTCCAGTTGTTTCATTCAGAGCTTTTGTACGTTTTCGGAGGATATCTCGACAGTGAAACTTTGAAACATGATCGATCCTGTAGGCCGCAGACGGTCGCTTACAGTAGAAGCACTGATGCATTTGCTTTACCGGTCCCATTTTGAGACTTTACAGATTGAACAAAAAATGATTTCAGCAAAGAATTTGATAAGGTTAGCCATGAGAAACTGATTCTCAAGCTGAGCGAATATGGGATCAGAGGGAATATAAATAAAGTCATTCGTAGACAACCGCACACAGAGTGTGGTTGTCAACGGATCCAGGTCATCATCAATACCTATTTCTTCTGGAGTGCCACAAGGATCCGTCCTCGGCCCAGTAATGTTCTTACTGTTTCTTGCATATATAAATAACCTCCCAATAGATGTCTATTCCCGGGTTAGGTTATTTGCAGATGACACTGCCATATACATTACAATCACTTCAGAAAAACAATCAGAAACACTGCAAAATGATCTAACCAAACTTGAAAAATGGGAAACAAAATGGGATATGGAATTTAATTCCACAAAATGCCAAGTCATCCATATCATTAAGTCTAAACACCCATAGACACTCCATACTACCTCCGTAATACAAAACTCAAAGCAACAACATCAGCAAAATATCTTGGCGTTGACATTTCAGACGATCTAACGTGGAACACACACAGACAGATTCACCAAGAAAGCAAATCAAACATTAGGATTCCTTCGCAGAAGCATCAAAGTACACTCAGAACCACTTAAGTCTATAGCCTACAGAACGTTAGTACGACCGCAGCTCGAGTACTGCTCCACTGTCTGGTCTCCCCACAATGAATGTTACATAAATCAGATTGAAGCTGTCCAACGCAGGACAGCCCGCTGGGCAAAACATGACTATGGACAGACTTCAAGCGTCACAGAGATGCTCCACTCCTTGAAATGGAGAATACTTGACCACCGAGGTATAGACAGTAGGCTCTCCCTCTGCTACAAGATCACCAACAGTCTTGTAGCTATCCCACTTGAGGACTATCTGACAATGACGAACAGACGATCTAGACACCTACACCCACATCAATTTAGAGTAATAGGCGCGACATCCGACTATTATAAGTATTCGTACTTCCCCAGAACAATAGTTCACTGGAATACCCTTCCCTCGGATATCCATACCCTACCCAATATAGAGCTGTTCAACTCTGCAGTTAGCATAGTGGAACATGACTCACCATAAGCAGCCCCTGAGTTGTTTTTAATTGTAAACTTTACTTACTTACTTTATTCTTTTAACATGTCTCTGTCAGATAGACACATGTCTCTGTCAGATAGACGCGCGCCTGTCCTAGGTCCCCAGCAGGGGTTTGGAATTAACGGAAGATAGATAGATAGATTATACGGCGACTGTTTAAAGGTAACATTCCAAAACAACCACAACAACTAAAGCTTAAGGTCAAACACTTTTCCGTGTTTTATCGACTGGACAATAGCGATTACATTTTGAAAGAGCTTAACAGTAAAACAATGCATATTATAGCATTCGAAATCGCTTAATATAAGTTCGTTCTACACCGTATCAAACTTTGAGAATACACCGTACCAATATCTGTCAAAATGTGCTCGGACTACACCGTACCATAGTAAAATCGCATTGGTATCGTATCATCGTGACATTTTTCAAACTCTTAAAACATCTACATTCTGCAAGTTATATGGTCAAAGGGCATACATACGCTCTAAATGGAAGGATTCGAATATACGTGTATGTACCTTCTAGGAGTCAGAATACCTATACATGACAGGCACCAAAATAGTGGCCATCTCTCGATTATTATTTTTTTCAAAATGGGAAACCACTGGTTGTGAGAGCTGATTGTGGTTTTAAAACCGGAGATCTGTGAGATTGACGGGAATAATTCAAGACATTGGACCTTCCTATTATATATAATATAAACGATGTATGTGACAAATCAAGGTGAAATAACTAGGCACCTACCTTCCGACGTAAACATTGTCCGCCATTTTGAAAATAATACACTGTACCATAAAAGCTCTACACAGAAACACGTACCAGACAGTGTAGATGCCTCGTTATCTGACTGAACACTATATGCTCCATATAGTTGCAAAGTATGCATGTCAGTGAGACTGGACTATACTTGGCTGGATTGATCCTGTCGCGCTTCTTGAAGACAGCTGTTACCCTGGCTTGAGTCCAATCATGAGGTACCATCCCAGTGTCATATGACTGTTTTATATATGACTAAAAACTTCTTAGGGTTTTCGTTGACACAGGTATTGAGCACGTTATCTATGTATATGTACTATGTGCTTCATGTGAAGAGTCTTTCACTAACATATCGAGTTTCATGTATCGTTTCCATGAGTGGCTATTGCGATGGTGTTTATCAGTGTCCCGAGCTCTTTTCTTTCTCTTGCATAGCTCTTTATTTCAGGAGTAATATAGGGACTGTTCCATCTAGAAGTGATCTTCATCTGAGTATGTTCTTTTTCACTGAGATGAGGAGCGTGTTTTTTTTTAATTTGTTCCACTTGTCATCAAGAGTGTTCGTGTAAAGACTTTCTTCTAAAGACCTGTCGCTGAATTCATTCATGTCGCCCTCAGTATCACCTTTCCTGTACTGGTAGATATAGCGATCTGGTTCCTTCTGTCTCTTCACATTTCGGTTCACACTGTAGGTTATGGTACAGTGATCAATCATCCCAGCGTGTATTTCAAGGTGTTATCAAGTTCAAATGCAATTAACTCCGTTAACGATAGATGACCTATACTTCGGAAAGCTTGTTTCAGTCAATGCTTTTTTGAGAATGCTTTTTGTTTTACTTTTCAGACAAAATTCAAGTCAAAACTAAATAAAGTGTATATCCGTGAAACAGACATTTTTTAAATTAGTGGTAAATAAAGCCACCTTACTTTTCAAATCGGTTGAGAAATACCAATTTCACGTGTGAAAGTTGCTTTTGATAGTTCTATTAAAAATTCTGCTGCATCAAAAATGGTTTCAATGTTTTGGGGGAAACGTAAATTAAGACATCCTGAACTTTTTATAGCAAACTATTGAGGCTAACTGAAGTTATTTGAGATTTCTAAATGTTCTGATGTCCAAGCAACAGGGAGTTTACATGGGAAGCGGCATAAAAAAAAAGCATTTTGGTTGTAAAATATTTATTTCTCAACCGATTTTCAAAACTAAGATATCTTTATTTACCGCTAAAAATGCCAATTCCGTTAAAATTATTCATGTTATTGCTGAAAAACCGTTGACTGAAACAAGCGCCCAGAACAATAGTTATATCATCAAACAGCCAACCCTTCGACTCAGTCGAAAACCTTTAAAACAACAGTCACTTGTAAACAGCATACATATGTGTTGCAGCATCCTGCAGTAGAGCTCAGAAATATAAGAAATGGGTTCTATGGTCTTCTATGCAGAACTATTTATTGCTCTTTTTAAGAAAACATATATTGATGAGTTTGTTAAGTGTAAAATCTGGGCTAAAAAAATATAGTCATATACAAATATTTTATTCATTCAGTTTATACATGAAAATATGAGAAGTCAACCGCTGACGGATGCCATGAGCATTCAACCATCCCGCCTCGTGAACTTCAACGTGACGTCATCAGTCTGTGGGCACAATATGGCGTCGACTAAGGGTAAAAATTGTCGGCTTCTCTTCTCAACGTTGAGCCAATGAAGCAACCTGTAAGTTTGCGGTTTTTTGAAATAAAACAAAAACATTTTTTGTTTTGTTTAAATATGGTATTTTCTTAGCAATGTAGCCATGTTATTCTAATAGTGGCATCGTTTGGGAAATCAGACAAAAACAAAGGGACATAACTCACAAAACACATAACACAATGAGGCCCTTATCGCTCTACTGAACCTGTTTGAGCAGTTTAATGCGAAATGTGATAGTTTAAGGATTTAATCACACAACCCCAGGTAAAAAATGTACCAAGGATTTATAAATAGTAAGATATAAATCCTTGCATGTAGCCATGCCAAGCTTTGCTGCCCAAGCCAATCCAAACAAAAAAATAATAATAGAGGTCAGAATCATAGCCTTTATGTTATGGTAGTTGTTATAATTATCAGTAGTACCCCGTACTGACCACAAACACACTTTTCCAGAGAGATTTCTGACAAAATAACAATTCCTGCATAAACAACTGCCCATTTATTTCAATAGATAAAACCTTAAATACCACATGTATCCCCATTTCCTATTGATTCGTGCCACCCTATTGAATTCGTGCTCTTACAATTGTCATAATAACACCACTTGTGTACTTTTGTGCGTGTCCAAACTCTATTCAATTATTGCCAAGGTTTTCTTCCTGTCCACAAAACTCGCGAAAACCACCGGAAATGAGGGTAAAACAGGTAAACCACCTGTTGTCAATATACTACAATTAAACGTTTTTATACAACAAAATCTTACCAGCATGTGCTACTTTTGCTAATTTGTTTATAAGAAAATAAAACAGATCAAGTCTATTTCTCTCTCGCTTCCATTTTAATAAAATATTACAGTCAAACGCCTGATCAGATTTACACATTTCCCACTGGGGACCTCTTTTTGGATAAGCCAATCAGAAAGCACGAATTCAATAGGAAGCTTCTGGCTGATTTAGATCAGTTGACATGACCTACTTTAAGCCAGCTTTTTCACTTTCTCTCTGGCATTTAAAGGTTATTTGATAATTTGTAGTTATTGAAATGTTTATCTAATTATATATTAAAGTATGTTTTTAATACCTTCAACCTATAACGCGCATGCGCAGATCGATCTGTTAAGGGGCACGAATTTACAGGAGAAGGGCATACATGCATAAAACTTTCCAAAAGAAGAATGAAATGTGATATATTCGGTTTTTGTCTCGCCTTTCCAAAGAAAAAAAGAGACATAGGGTCTCGCCTTTCCAAAGAAAAAAAGAGACATAGGTGTTGCTCTTCCGGCGGCGGCGGCGTCAACATTCAAGTTTTGCATTTAGGTCATTTTCTCACAAACTGTACTGTATGCAATAGACCTTTCAAACTTTGCTTATAGTGGTATCTTCGGTGGTCATCGCAACGTGACAAAGCAAATGTGGAAGTGACCTTGACCTTCAAAGCAAAGGGCAGATAACTTAATAATTTTTAGGTTCAACTTTTGCGTTTAGGTCACTTTTTCACAAACTGTATGCACTAGACCTTTCAAACATTGCTTATAGTTGTATCTTCGGTGGTACATCGCAACGTGACAAAGCAAATGTGGAAATGACCTTGACCCTCCAAGCAAAGGGCAGATAACTTAATAATTTTTAGGTTCAACTTTTGCGTTTAGGTCACTTTTTCACAAACTGTATGCACTAGACCTTTCAAACTTTGCTTATAGTTGTATCTTGGGTGGTACATCGCAACGTGACAAACCAAATATGGAAGTGACCTTGACCCTCCAAGCAAAGGGCAGATAACTTAATAATATTTAGGTTCAATTTTTGCCTTTAGGTCATTTTTTCACAAACTGTATGCACTAGACCTTTAAAACTTTGCTTTATATAATATAGTTGTATCTTGAGTGGTACATCACAACGTGACAAAGCAAATGTGGAAGTGACCTTGATCCTCCAAGAAAAGGTCAGATAACCTTGTCCTTATAATGTTTACCTTCAACTTTGGCGTTTAGGTCACTTTTTCACAAACTGTATGCACTAAGACCTTTCAAACTTTGCTTATAGTTGTATCTTGAGTGGTACATTGTATTAAACGTGACAAAGCAAATGTGGATGCGACCTTCATCATCCAGGCAAAGGGCATATAACTTTAATTGTTACAGTTACATCACTTTCTCATGAACTATAATATGCACTAGATGTTTTAAACCTACTTTATAGCTTAATCTTTGCAAGAAAACATATTCTATTTTGGCATAGTTGTGTCTTGGGTAGTGCATCCTTTTGGATGTATGGATTTTATCTATGACCTTGACCTCCTTTTTGGAGCTGATGCTTTTTTGCTCTACTGGCCAAGGGCCTTCATTTTTCAACCGATCTGTACCAAACTTTAACAGATTGTAAATATCAATGAAAGCTCGCATAAGTTCGAAAACCAGCCAGATCGGACTAGTAACAGCGGAATTATGGCCCTTGATTTAGTTAAAAATGCTATATTTTGCCTCGTTAATACGTAAGGGCTTTCATTTTTCATCTGATCTTTACCAAACTTTACCAGATGTTTTGCCTCTTTTTTTTATTATTAGTATATTATTTTTGTTGAATTTTTTTTTTTTGATATATATATTATTTTTTTTGATTATTATTTTTATTTATTTATTTATTTATTTTTTATTTGATTGATTGATTCTTCTAAAAAAAACATTCATTTTTTTTTTATTTCATTATTTTTTGTTTTGTTGTTAACACCTTGTTAGCAGGAAGCATTGCTATGATTTCTAGTTTTGCCTATTGCGTTTTTTTACGGTTCGTTGATTTTTGATGGAGTTGCGGCCCCTTGACATTTTTAATTTTAAATTTCTTGTCGGTGCTACTCCTCCTAAACGCCTTGTTGGATTTCGACGAAACTTGGCAGGAAGCATCAGTAAGATGTCTAGTTGTGCATGTCGCGCTTTTGTTCCAGTTCGCTGATTTATGACGGAGTAATAGCACTTTGACATTTTTACTTTAAATTTCTTGTCGGCGCTACTCCTCCTTTAGAAACGGCTTGTTGGATTTCTACAAAATTTGGCAGGAAGCCTCAGTATGATGTCTAGTTGTGCAAAGCGTGTTATATCAATGAAATCTTGACAAGTTCGAAAACCAGCTAGATCTTGTTAGTAACGACAGGTTATGGCCCTTGATTTGTTGAAAAATGCTATATTGTATTTTCTCTTTGTTAAATCTGGAGTTACTTCATTTTTTATCTGATCTTTACATATTTGTTTAGAATGTTAATATAACAGACTTATAGCTCATGATTACCAGGTGAGCGATCTAAGGCCATCCTATCCCTGTTGTTTTTGCAATGTTTTATAAAAACTACTGATGGGAATTTTATGTCGAAGAGCCGTTTTATAAGAGCCGTTTTAGCCAGTAGAGCATCCACAGGCTCTCTTGGCCTCTTGTTTTTAATAGAATGGCATTTTGTTTTTAAACAAATTGCCACTTAAATGTCATCTCAGCAAACTCCATTGTTTTTAGTTTAACTAAAAACAATGGAGTTTGCTGAGATGACATTTAACTAAAAACAATGGAGTTTGCTGAGATGACATTTAAGTGGCAATTTTTTAGTTTAACTAAAGACAATGGAGTTTGCTGAGATGACATTTATGTGGCAATTTTTTAGTTTAACTAAAAACAATGGAGTTTGCTGAGATGACATTTAAGTGGCAATTCTTTAGTTTAACTAACAATGGAGTTTGCTGAGATGACATTTAAGTGGCAATTTGTTTAAAAATAAAAAGGTCAATCATGCTTAAATGAAAGTTTGTAAACAAAAAATAAAAAGGTCAATCATGCTTAAATGAAAGTTTGTAAACATTTTAGTAATACTAAAATGTTTACAAACTTTCATTTAAGCATGATTGACCTTTTTATTTTTAAGTCTAGCCCCCATTAGGCAAGACATATGAATCCACGGATTTCTTGTTATATAAGCCAGTGTTAATTTCAGAAATTTCATCGTTTATGTTTGAAATAATCTCGTTCTCATGTGACGTTAGGAACTTAACCCAGCCCTGCTCACACACCTGACACTTTCCCGTTAATGTTATTTTTTTATGTCAGTTGTGGGCGGGTTTAAGTTTCCAAATACGGAATGATACTGAAAAAACACTGCGAGATATTTAGAAAAAATTATTGACATTCGTACAAAAAATGCCTAGATTGACGAGATCTTCTTCTCTTTGATGAGTTTTATGCATACATACATGGTATTTAAAGTTTACTCTATTCAAATAAGGCGATGCAGGCATTGCTTGATGTATTCAGAAACCTCTCTTGATGGGGTCAACCCTGATACCTACCTATTCTATAAAGGATTGCATCGTAGCTCTGTGGTAGGTACACACAATAAGAGCTATGATTCTGGCGGCTAATCCAAATCTGTCTGCCATTTCATGGCCCACTGCACCTATCAAAGGCCTACTTTCTTTGAAATATAGGTCATGTCAAGTTTAGGGTACAACATCTGATTATGTCCAAGATAAGGTTTACGTTTTGGCAGCATTTGTAGTCTCAGTTATTTGATGTCTGGGGTGCTTTTTTTTTTACATATATGGACATTTGTAGTAATACACACACGTCGTAGGATGGCGCACATCAAAAATCGTCTCGCCGTTCATAGACGTGCATTTTATGCACTAGCAGCATTTGTAGCTTATCATTTCCATTTATAGTATTGCCATTGGTGATTCTTGTTGTCCATGGTGAGCTTCTTGTTGTCCAATCACTTTAGTGAATAGCCCATCCTGTATGTATGTCTGTACGTAAATAAAAAACTTAAATATTTATTTTTCATTTTTTCTTCCAAAATATATCTTTAAAACTATAAGTGATACAACTTTCAAATTTAGATATACAGTATCATATATACCGTAATATATATACTTTAATTCAACACCCACATGACGTGCCTGTGACCTGGACATTTAGGGTTTAAAGGGCTGAAAAATAAATTTAAAAACAAAATGTTAACATTTGCTAAACATTTTTTTCTTTCTACACTATCTTTCAAGCTATAAATGAAACAGCTTAATACAATTAGTCAGTATGTGTTAGTGTGTTAGGATATATTACTATATGTAACATATGTATTCATGAATTTGACATTTACGTTTCAAAGGACTGAAAAATAACAAAACAAAATGTTGAACATAATTATTGTGTTAACGTTTTTTCTTTCAACAATATCTTTCAAGCTGTAAGTGAAACAGCTTTCAAAATTCAGTCAGTGGGTGTATTAGGACATATACGTTACACATAACACACCCATATATATGTGCATGACCTGGACATTTGGGTTTAAAAGGACTGAATACAAAATGTTGAACATTGGCTTAACATTTTTTTCTATCAAGAGTATCAAACTAAAAGCAATGTACCTGTACAAGGATATAAACTGCTTCATGACATGATACTTGAATTTATAGAAGTTATTGCCCTTTATATATTTATAACTACTCTCTTCAAAAAAGAAGATTTCCCTATTACTGATTGTATTTATGGCCTTGTGTAGTTAGAAAAGAAGAGTTGTGGATCAGTTTAAGTTAAAAATACATCTGAAAGGGACACATGGCAATCTTGATTTTTTTAAAACTGGCAGCATCTCCGGGCCGCCATAGTTTTTCTACATAACTCATTATAAACATTAATCATTGTTCATAATTATTAGAATAGTTCAGAGAAAATAGTTTTTGCATATTATTTATTATTAATATAAAGCACCAATAATATATTTAAACCAAAATTAACAAAAGTGAACATTTTATTTCCTTTCACTTAATTATATGCAAGCTGTTTTAAAGTCAAAATGATACTGAAATAATATATTGTGGTGCCAGTCTTATTCCCTTAGTCCACCATAGTTGATATACTGGAGGGACTATACATCTTTGAATTACACACAGACACACACACTCTTAATCCTTGATAATCCCTCAAGATTGGTGTGTGTCCCTTTAATCTTTGATGACATGCCTCAAGATTGCTGGTGTCCCTTTAATACTTGATAATACCTGATGATTGCCGTGTGTCCCTTTAATACTGGATAATACCCCATGATTGGCGTGTATCTCTTCAATCCTTGATAATACCTCATGATTGTCGTGCGCCCCATTAATCCTTGATAATACCCCATGATTGCCATGTGTCCCTTTAATCCTTAATAATACTTCATGATAGCCATGTGTCCCTTTAATCCTTGATAATACCTCATGATCGGCGTGTGTTCCTTTAATCCTTGATAATACCTCATGATTGCCGTGTGTTCCTTTAACCTTTGATAATATCTCATGATTGCCATGTGTCCCTTTAATACTTGATAATACCTCATGAATGTCGTGCGTCCCTTTAATCCTTGATAATACCCATGATAGCAATGTGTCCCTTTAATCCTTGATAATACCTCATGATTGCCGTGTGTCCCTTTAATTCTTGATAATACCTCATGATTGCCGTGTGTCCCATTAATCCTTGATAATACCTCATGATTGCCGTGTGTCCCATTAATCCTTGATAATACCTCATGATTGCCGTGTGTCCCATTAATCCTTGATAATACCTCATGATTGCCGTGTGTCCCATTAATCCTTGATAATACCTCATGATTGCAGTGTGTCCCATTAATCCTTGATAATACCTCATGATTGCTGTGTGTCCCATTAATCCTTGATAATACCTCATGACTGCCGTGTGTCCCATTAATCCTTGATAATACCTCATGACTGCCGTGTGTCCCATTAATCCTTGATAATACCTCATGACAGCCGTGTGTCTCTTCAATCCTTGATAATACCTCATGATTGCCGTGTGTCCCATTAATCCTTGATAATACCTCATGATTGCCGTGTGTCCCATTAATCCTTGATAATACCTCATGATTGCCGCGTGTCCCTTTAATCCTTGATAATACCTCATGATTGCCGTGTGTCCCTTCAATCCTTGATAATACCTCATGATTGCTGTGTGTCCCATTAATCCTTGATAATACCTCATGATTGCCGCGTGTCCCTTTAATCCTTGCCCATTAATCCTTGATAATACCTCATGATTGTCGTGTGTCCCATTAATCCTTGATAAGACCTCATGATTGCTGTGTGTCCCTTTAATCCTTGATAATACCTCATGATTGGCATGTGTTCCTTTAATACTTGATAATACCCCATGATTGCCGTGTGCCCCTTTAATCCTTGATAATACCTCATGATTGCCGTGTGTCCCATTAATCCTTGATAATATCTCATGATTGCCGTGTGTCCCATTAATCCTTGATAAAAATACCTCATGATTGCCTTGTGTCCCATTAATCCTTGATAATACCTCATGATTGCCATGTGTCCCTTCAATCCTTGATAATACCTCATGATTGCCGTGTGTTCCATTAATCCTTGATAATACCTCATGATTGCCGTGTGTCCCATTAATCCTTGATAATACCCCATGATTGCCGCGTGTCCCTTTAATCCTTGATAATACCTCATGATTGCCGTGTGTCCCTTCAATCCTTGATAATACCTCATGATTGCTGTGTGTCCCATTAATCCTTGATAATACCTCATGATTGCCGTGTGTCCCATTAATCCTTGATAATACCTCATGATTGTCGTGTGTCCCATTAATCCTTGATAACACCTCATGATTGTCGTGTGTCCCATTAGTCCTTGATAAGACCTCATGATTGCTGTGTGTCCCTTTAATCCTTGATAATACCTCATGGTTGGCGTGTGTTCCTTTAATACTTGATAATACCCCATGATTGCCGTGTGTCCCTTTAATCCTTGATAATACCTCATGATTGCTGTGTGGTCCTTTAATCCTTGATAATACCTCATGATTGCCGTGTGTCCCATTAATCCTTGATAATATCTCATGATTGCCGTGTGTCCCATTAATCCTTGATAATACCTCATGATTGCCTTGTGTCCCATTAATCCTTGATAATACCTCATGATTGCCGTGTGTCCCATTAATCCTTGATAATACCTCATGATTGCTGTGTATCTCCTCAATCCTTGATAATACCTCATGATTGTCGTGCACCCCATTAATCCTTGATAATACCCCATGATTACCGTGTGTCCCTTTAATCTTGATAATACCTCATGATTGCCGTGTGTCCCATTTGATAATACCTCATTATTGCCGTGGGTCCCATTGATCCTTGATAATACCCATGATTGCCGTGTGTCCCTTTAATCCTTGATAATACCCATGATTGCTGTGTGTCCCTTTAATCCTTGATAATACCTCATGATTGCCGTGTTTCTCTTTAATCCTTGATAATACCTCAAGTAGGGCAGTCATTGATAGGGAGTGAAGCATATCAACCATATCTATATATATATTGAAGGAAAAATATTGACGATATAGATAATGATATACATGTATATATTTATCAACTGAAATGGTTACGGCTGTACTTGCTGGAGCATTGTAGGCATTTCAGATGTTAAAACATGTTTTTATTGTTTTTATTGCTTTTAAATGATTGTTGTAACATGTCAAATATACTCTTTGAAGCACATATAGAAGTTTGCGTGATCTTTTCTACCTAACACTTGGCATTTATAAGTATGAAAGGGACAATCGTCCGTAACTTTTAGCTTATAAAACAAAAAATAATTACATTGACAAACATAACACACTATAACCATTATTGAATATTTACTAAATAAAAACAAGTTTATTTGACAGAATTCAATAGCGGTACAAAAATAGAAGTACTTCTTCGTGAGTTTGAACACGCAGCATAGACTAAAATTACTCTCATGGGTATAATAGCGAGCGCGCAATAGTCGACCACGCTCCCAACTGAGCTAAACGGGCCATTTATATTACGCAGTACATACTGTATAGAAAACCTTAGGTGCGCTAATGGATGTCACGTGTACAGTAGAAAATATAAATATTTCAAGGCCGCATTGTTTACGTTGTTTTTTTCATACTCACGAATGTATTATAAGAGACTTATTTGGGTCTATGCTCATGTTTTCATGTATACACATTTTCATGTTACTGAATAAAAATCAGACAGTTATTTGGTTAATACCGTATGCTCAATATCTGCTTACTTACTGACAAAGCAGATATTGAGCATATCAGTATCTGCTTTGTCAGTAAGCAAAGCAATCGTTGTTTCAAGTAAAAAAAATTAACCATCGTTTCGAGATAAGTACCTAAAAAAAACAGAAAATAAATTTACAAGACGACGCATACAATTCTTGCTTACACGCCTGTCGGACATGTTTTAGCCAAAACCACTTCAGAGTGCACCTATTTCCAGTTTATATGAAAGATTTTTTGAGGAAACTCCAAAACAAAACAACGATTATTTTCATTGTGCTTTTTTCTGTTTGAATTGATTTCTGAAAATAAGTATCAATATATCTATTGTCTGAAAAGAATCAATCTTACATCGATATCGTTTCTATCAATGACAGCCCTAACCTCAAAATTGCCGTGTGTCCCTTTAATCCTTAATAATACCTCAAGATTGCCGTTATACTGTGTCCCTTTAGTTTTAACCAAATTAGTTTTTTTCTGCCATGATTCTAAATTCACAGGATCACACAAGAAGAGACAGAAGAGACATTATTGCCTCCATGATTGCTTCAGTATGTGTATAACAAATTTTATGTTTTATTAATTAGTTCAGGACATTTTTAACCTTTTTAAATGGGGTCTAAATTGGGTCATTTTTTTTTTATTATAACAGTGACAGACTTTACCATATACCTGTAATCCCTAATAAACTAAAAAAAAATTGAGACCAAAAATACATAATTTTACTTTTAAATTAGACATTATTTAATGATTTTCTTTACCAAGAAAAACAATTCTCAGTCAATTAATGCATCGGATTTTAAGTTTTCTAGCGATTTTGTGTGTTTCATTGTGAATGAAACAGATTAACTTGCATCTTTTGGTAAGTTTAAAAATAAATAATAAATAAAATGTTTCTGAAAAAATGGTGGTGGGAGTGGGGGTGAGAGGGGTGGGGGTGTTTATTAGGGGAGGGGCGTTTATTATTATTCCTAAAGCATACATTTTAATAAAAGTTTTCCCTTAAAAAACATTCTCCTTAATTGCTTTTCACTATTAATTTGAGAGATCTATAAATCATGACAACTGTCACTGATGTCTACAGGAACATGCAGTGCATTTTATTCTTGAAATTACCATTGCTAAATTAGAAGCCTTCAGTTTTTACCTTTGTTAGCAAATTGTTTTGCACACCCAAATGACCCAAGTCTTCAATATCTGCCTAGGGCAATTCAGTATTCTCAATGATGTATATTGTCACATTTTTAGTCACTGACCAGTATTATATTATTGATGGCTTTTTATGACATGTATCAATAAGTACAACTTTTACACAGTAATAAAATACAGTAATTACTTTCACCCTGTTTCAGAAGAAAACGGCATTATATCGTGGATACGGACAAGGACATGGAAGATAGTTATTGGCGGTAGTGGGCACTGTGACTGCTTTATTGCTGTGAAGTGCCATAACAGAGGACTTTATAAGGTAATTATCTATAATTATGGACATTAGTAGGCCTTTATTGGAATTTAATAGCAAGCTTCAAGAGAAAGTTATTTTCTGCAAGGAGAGCTTTATATTAATTTTGGCATTGAGGGTGGTCTGGTACCAGTAAATCAGTGTTTTGAATAAAATTATTTTACATGACTGATACATTGTGCAGGTGTCCATAGTGCCATTGCTAGGAAGTCTCTACATGGTCAATGAAAGGATCATGCGTGGGTGTCAGCCATGAGGATTATGGATCTTATGGTAGTATGTGCCTACCATAGAGCCATGAATGCATTTCTTTGACATATAGGTAGGTATCTGGAATGACTGCATGCACACTTCGCCAGAGAAATTTCTCAAGACATCATGGCTTGCATTTTTTGATGACATGTTGATAAATGCCTCGCCCTCAACTGAAATCTTGTTCCTTATTTGGAAACTTTTCCCCACCCACCTGAGGCTACACTCGTGACAGTTTCCGGTTTTGTGTGTGTGTCAGTAATGTTGTATTCATGAATTTGGACCAGTTTAAGTTTCCAAATACAAAACGAGATGTCACCGGAGAGCAATATATTTCAAATTTACATAAACACCAAAACATGGCTGAAATTATACAATAGGTTGCAAAAACAGACTAGAACAGCGAGATATTCTTTGATGATTTTTATGCATGCACGTGTGGTATTTCAGGTTTATTAGTCCCCTACCGGTCCGAGATGTCACCGGAGAGCAATATATTTCAAATTTAAATAAACACCAAAACATGTCTGAAATTATACAATAGGTTGCAAAAACAGACTAAAACAGCGAGATATTCTTTGATGAGTTTTATGCATGCATGTGTGGTATTTCAGGTTTATTAGTCCCCTACCGGTCCGGACTTTAGGTATGCACCCCGTCCGTCAGTCAGTCCGTCAGTCAGTCCGTCCGTCAGTCGGTCTGTTTTTTTGTCCAGACTGTAACGTTGTCTTGCATCGTGGGATTTTGAAATAACTTGGCACATACGTTAACCATAATGAGACGGCATGTCGCGCGTAAGTCCAAGTCCGTAGCTCAAAGGTCAAGGTCACAGTTGGAGGTTAAAGGTCAGTGTTTTTTTGTCCGGACTGTAACCTTGTCATGCATCGTGGGATTTTGAAATAACTTGGCACAAATGTTAACCATAATGAGACGGCATGTCACGTGCAAGATTCAGGTCCGTAGCTCAAATGTCAAGGTCACAGTTGGAGGTTAACGGTCAGAAATACGCTTGTCCGGCTGAAACTTTGTCATGCATCGTGGAATTTTGAAACAACTTGGCACAAATGTTAACCATAATGAGACGGCGTGTCGCGCGCAAGATCCAGTTCCGTAGCTCAAAGGTCAAGGTGACACTTTGAGGTTAAAGGTCAGAAATAGGCTTGTCCGGGCTGTTACTTTGTCATGCATTTTGGGATTTTGAAATAACTTGGCACAAATGTTCACCATAATGAGAGAGCATGTCGCGCGCAAGACCCAGGTCCATAGCTCGAAGGTCAAGGTCACAGTTGGAGGTTAAAGGTTAGAAATATGCTTGTCTGGGCTGTAACTTTGTCGTGCATCGTGGGATTTTGAAATAACTTGGGACAAATGTTCAGCATAATGACACGGCATATCGTGCGCAAGACCCAGGTTCATAGCTCAAAGGTTACGGTCACACTTTGAGGTTAAAGGTCAGAAATAGGCTTGTCCGGGCTGTAACTTTGTCATGCATTGTAGGATTTTGTAAAACTCGGCACAAATGTTCACCATAATGAGATGGCGTGTCGCGCGCAATACCCAGGTCCGTAGCTCAGAGGTCAAGGTCACGATACCTTCAGAACACAGGAACACATATATTACAGCTAAACATGGTAAGGTATTCAACATTCCTTGCATGATAATTCACATGTCTACATTCAACCTTTCATATGGGTACATTCAAAGATAACTGTTTTTTCAATAACTTCAGAATTAACAAACTGGCTAATAACAACTTTATTTCTTTGAAATTTTTGCAATTATTGTGTTGACGAAACACAGTAACCTTTAACAGCAGTTTGACATTTGTGCAATTATTGTGTTGACAAAACAGTAACCTTCGACAACTGTGCAGCTTCTGAATTGTTAATTTTGCACAAGACCCGGTAGGGGACTATGGCCGTCCCTCGGACTGCTTTTTGTTCAATTGAAATATGGCAGTTGTTTATGCAGGCAACTCAACATCTCGTAAAATAAATATTGTGAAAAAAAAAAAATACTCACATTTAAGAAAAATACTGCCTCATTGAATGATTGATTGATCAATTATTTCAATAAATGAATGGGGACAACAAAAAAGACAATAATTGGGACACTGCTACACAACAGAACATCTTTATAGTCTCTCGCTAAGGGTTAACAGTAAGCAAGTATCATTTTGACTTTAAAGATGAATGGCCACCCTTTTTGAAGTATCATCTATTAACTTCTTAAACATCATATAAACATTTCTTGATAGTCTCGGAGAGAAACATATATTTAAAACCGCTACTAAGTTGTATATAAAAATAAGTATTATTTGCATCTTTTACCACTGCGTGACTGCACGGGGAAATGAGGTAAATTTAAATTGTATAGCTGCACAACTATTGCCAGATAATTGATAAATACATTTACCGGTGGATTAATTTTATCTGTTCAAAGTTTTCTACGTCATCAAATAAAATGTCATCAAATAAAATCTTATTCTCGCTTTGCACAGATATTGATTTTGATTAAAATAAGCATAAAAATGTTCATGAAACTTTAAAGGGACACACGGCAATCTTGATTTTTTAAAAACTCACGGCGTCCCGTTAGTTTTCCTCTTAATTTGCATTTGTTCAATCATTAATATAAATTGTTAGAATAGTTCAAAGCAAATTATTTTTGCATATGACTAACTTTTTATAATATTGCACCAGTAATATATTTAAAAAATTGGTAAAATAGGGAAAGAAAGTTGAAATTTCAATTTTTTATTTAATTATATGCAAGCAGTTTTAAAGTCAAAATGACTAAGGATAAGTAAATTGAGGAGCAAATTTAAATGTTTGAATAAAACTGAAGATTGCCATGTGTCCCTTTAAACCTGCTTGCAGATAATTAAATAAAAGGTTTTACACGTACAAATTTTCTAATTTTTAAAAAAAAGGTCAAGGTTGCTGTGTGTCTGTTATAAATAAGAAATGTCATGGTTCCAAACTTGTAGTGTCCAGCTTAACATTAAAGCTTTCTATGATTGGATATTTGGAACTACGTAAATAGATAGGTTCATAAGCACGTTTCAACTATCTGGTCATAGATCTAGCTTCTATTGCGACATCGGTAAAGCGTTCGCCTTGAATGTGAGAAGTCCCGAGTTCAAACCCTGCTGAGTGTATTAACTTTTCCTCATCCGTTTATATTGGTACTGTGACCAGGACATTTAGTGTTGGAGGCTGTTTAGTAGACGTATCAGGGAACATTGGTTGCGTGATATTTACGGGTGACAAAACAGTTAAAGAATGGAGGTATGTAGTAGGACTCAGTTGGGGGTATATGTAAATAGATAGATTTAAATAAGCACATTACTACTGTCTTGCCATAGAGCTAGCTTTCTTGGCAATATCTGTAGAGCTTCCACCTTTCATTATAGAGGTCTTGAGTTTAAACCCCACTGAGAGTTCTAATTTTCCTCGTCCGTTTAGAGTACGGTATAAATAACTATATATTGTACTGGTATGTGTTCTTGCAGGTTTATATATATATATTGTACCTAATGAATAACTATATATTACACTATATATATATACTATATATGTGCATGTATATTGTTCCGCTGTTTTAGCCTCACTGTTTGATTGGAAACAAAGATACACCATCTATTATTCATTCTGGCTTTCTGATGTTTTAGAACTAATACAGACATAGTAGACTTGATCTGTCTGCTGGACTCCACAATCTCATTGATTCTTGGTACCCTGGAGTCTTATCTGTACAATAAGTTTACACTAGTTATCCTGATTTCATACTGCACAGCAAATCCCGGCTTATGGTTTGGGGATTTTGGTCTTTCCGTCAGTTTGTCCATCTGTCTGTCCATCTATTCGTTTTGATGTTGTTTTTTTGTTTCGTCACAACCATAATATGTATATAATATGGTTGTGAGGAAACACAAAAAATGTAAAACATAATCATTTGGGACATGCACCATAACTCTGTCATGCACCAATAATATCACCATTTTTCACTGATTTTTGGTCAAAATTTTGAATGTATGCAGTCATAGTTCTTGAGCTGGCTGTAGACCCCCTCCCCCACCAGGGGGAATTTTGTAGGGTATGATTTTCTGAAAGAACATGCATTAAGCTTCAAAATGAGACATGTGTGCCATCTGAGCATTGGGGCTATAGTGAGTTTTGGGGGGAAATCGCCAAAATCTGGAATTATTTTTAAGAAAAAGAATGGAATGTATTAGAACCAATTTGAATTGATGGAATCTTTCTCGGAACACATCTCTACGTGTCCCACCATATAATTTATAGATCCGATACTTAAATATTGAGATTTTGGGTAAAAATGTTAAAAAATCGAATAAAATCGCTGATTTCTGTAATACATTGGGGGTGTATTTAACTAAAAATTAGAAATATATATAATACAATAGAAAAAATAAATATTGTAATCTTTTTGGGCAGGGTAAACAGAAAAAAAATCCAAACCGCATGAGGGTGAAAAATGTGTATTTTTGTCAAAAAACGCCGGAATCTGAAATTATTTTTTAAAATTAGTTTGAACATAAATTTATCAAATTGGAGCAATAGAATGTTGCACAGCATACATATTCAAGTTTTTCCTAGCACCATATATAACATATGTGCTCAAATATTGGCATTTTAGGGCAAAATGTTGGAAAAAATGACAAAAATCACTGATTTCTGCAATCCATTGGGGTATTGGGTTAAAATTTAGAAAAAAATATTTAATACAATAGAATAAAGACATATTGTAACAATTTGGATAGACAAAGGTCCAGTAATTAAGTAGAAAAAAGTCCTGAACCATATGATGCTTAAAATAATACCTTAATTTTCAGGCGAAAAATGTGTATTTCTGTCAAAAATCGACGGAATCTGGAATTATCTTTTGAAAATAGTTTGAACATAAACTTATCAAATTGAAGCAATAAAATGTTGCACACTATACTTATCCAAGTCATTTATTGTATCAGATATAACATATATGCTCAAGTATTTATATTTTAGGGCAAAATGTTGAAAAAATGACTAAAATGGCTGATTTCTGTAATGCATTGAGGTATTCGGAAAAAATTAAAAGTGCATAGAAAGAACGGGAAAAAAAATATTATAACATTTCTGCAGTCCAATGTGCAATAATATACCAGAAAACTGTCTTTCTTCTATGGAACATTCCTACTCTCACCTGGCGATATTGCCATTGACCCATCATATGTTTCCAAGGAGTGCATGGCACGCTAACATTTTATTGCTTTTATAAGCAAACAAGCCTGTTCTAGCTGATACCTTATGGGAATTTGTTAAAAAATGACATGACAGAACCTCCCGAACAAATACAACACATCATGTACTAGTTCTTGAGCTGGCTGTAGACCCCTCCCCCATGGAGGATTGTGTAGGGTATGATTTTCTGAAAGAACATACAATAAGTTTCAAAATAAGACAGGTGTGCCATCAATTCTGAGCGTTGGACTTTAGTGAGTAACGTGCATGTAAACTATGTTACCTTACATTACAATTAAAATTTCAATGTACATTAAAAACGTTGAATATAAATTAAATCAAAACCATGTAAAAAACATAATACATAAATAATGTACTTTTTGTCTCGCCTTTTCGAAGAAAAAAAGAGACATAGGTGTTGCTTTTCCGGCGGCGGCGGCGTCAACATTCAAGTTTTGCGTTTAGGTCATTTTCTCACAAACTGTATGCACTAGAACTTTCAAACTTTGCTTATAGTTGTGTCATGGGTGGTACATCGCAACGTGACAAAGCAAATGTGGAAGTGACCTTGACCCTCCAAGCAAAGGGCAGATAACTTACTAATTTTTAGGTTCAACTTTTGCGTTTATGTCACTTTTTCACAAACTGTATGCACTAGACCTTTCAAACTTTGCTTATAGTTGTATCTTGGGTGGTACATGGCAACGTGACAAAGCAAATGTGGATGTGACCTTGACCCTCCAAGCAAAGGGCAGATAACTTAATAATTTTTAGGTTCAACTTTTGCGTTTAGGTCACTTTTTCACAAACTGGATGCACTAGACATTTAAAACTTTGCTTATAGTTGTATCTTGAGTGGTACATCGCAACGTGACAAAGCAAATGTGGAAGTGACCTTGACCCTCCAAGCAAGGGCAGATAACCTTATAATTTTTACCTTCAACTTTGGCGTTTATGTCACTTTTTCACAAACTGTATGCTTAGTACTAAGACCTTTCAAGCTTTGATTATAGTTGCACTGTGACAAAAAAAATGTGGGTGTGACCTTCACCATCCAAGCAAAGGGCAGATAACTTTAATTGTTACATTTACATCACTTTCTCATGAACTAGAATTATGCACTAGATGTTTTAAACCTAATTTATAGCTTAATCTTTGGAAGAAAACATATTCTATTTTGACATAGTTGTGTCTTCGGTAGTGCATCTGTTTTTTGGATGAAGCAAATGTGGAAGTGAACTTGACCCTCCAAGAAAAGGTCAGATAACCTTATAATGTTTACCTTCAACTTTGGCGTTTAGGTCACTTTTTCACAAACTGTATGCACTAAGACCTTTCATACTTTGCTTATAGTTGTATCTTGAGTGGTACATTGCAACGTGACAAAGCAAATGTGGGTGTGACCTTCACCATCCAAGCAAGGGGCAGATAACTTTAATTGTTACATTTACATCACTTTCTCATGAACTAGAATTATGCACTAGATGTTTTAAACCTAATTTATAGCTTAATCTTTGGAAGAAAACATATTCTATTTTGACATAGTTGTGTCTTCGTTAGTGCATCTTTTTTTTGGATGCTTGGATTTCATGTATGACCTTGACCTACTTTTTGGAGCTGATGATTTTTAGCTCTACTGGCCAAAGGCCTTCATTTTTCATCCGATCTTTACCAAACTTTACCAGATTGTTAATATCAATGAAAGCTCACACAAGTTCGAAAACCAGCCAGATCGGACAAATAACAGTGGAGTTATGGCCGTTGATTTAGTTAAAAATGCTATATTCAGCCTCTTTAATACGATAGGGCTTTCATTTTTCATCTGATCTTTAACAAACTTTACCAGATGTTTTGCCTTTTTTTCATTTTTAGTAATTTTTTGTTTTAATTAAAAAAATAAATATATTTTTTTGTTTTAATTATTTCTTTTGTTTGAATTTTTATTTTTTTTTTATTTTAATTTTTTTTAATTTTCTTATTTCATTATTATTATTAAATTTTTTTTTGGTGTTAAAGCCATGTTAGCAGGAAGCATTGCTGTGCCTATTGCAATTTTTTTCCGGTTTATTGATTTTTGATGGAATTACAGCCCCTCGACATATTTTTTTTAATTTCTTGATTATTATTATTTTTTTTTAATTTTCTTATTTCATTATTATTTTTTTCAAAATTATTTGTTTGGTGTTAACGCCATGTTAGCATGAAGCATTGCTGTGCCTATTGCATTTTTTTTTCGGTTCATTGAATTTTTATGGAGTTACAGCCCATTTACATTTTTTTTTAAATTTCTTGTCCGCGCTACTCCTCCTAAACGCCTTGTTGGATTTCGACGAAACTTGGCAGGAAGCATCGGTAAGATGTCTAGTTGTGCATATCGCGCTTTTGTTCCAGTTTGCTGATTTATGACGGAGTTATGGCACTTTGACATTTTTACTTTAAATTTCTTGTCGGTGCTACTCCTCTCAAACGGCTTGTTGGATTTCTACAAAATTTGGCAGGAAGCCTCAGTAAGAGGTCTAGTTGTGCAAAGCATTTTATATCAATGAAATTTTGGACAAGTTCGAAAACCAGCTAGATCTAGTTAGTAACGACAGGTTATGGCCCTTGATTTGTTGAAAAATGCTATATTGTATTTTTGTATTTTCCTTTGTTAAATCTGTAGTTACTTCATTTTGTATCTGATCTTTACCATATTTGTTTAGAATGTTAATATAAACCCTTCCCCCCACCCATTTTTATGAAATTTCATTCATAGAAGAAAGTGGGACAAATTAAAAAATGCCCATGCCAGACTAGACACAGCAGACATATTGCCCATGATTACCAGGTGAGCGATCTAAGGCCTTCCTATCCCTGTTGTTTTTGCAATGTTTTAAAAAGACTACTGATGGTAATTTTATGTTGACAACCCTTGATATAAGAGCCGTTTTAGCCAGTAGAGCATCCACAGGCCCTCTTGGGCCTCTTGTTTTTAATAGAATGGCATTTTGTTTTTAAACAAATGCACCTAAATGTCATCTCTGCAAACGGCAAACTCGATTGTTTTTAATTACTAAAATGTTTACAAACTTTCATTTAAGCATCATTGACCTTTTTATTTTTAAGTCCCTGTAATTTAATGAAACTATTCTGTAATTTACGAGCGTCTCCGTGGCCGAATGGTTAACGACGTTGCGTTGTAAACCTTCGCTTCTCACCACTGCGGGTTCGAATCCCACTGGGAGCTCGATTTGTAAGTGAGAAAGTGTCGATTCTTACGGATGGCGGGAGGTGTATAGTACTGGTTCTACCCAGGAAAAGTGGCTGATCTGCCTCCACCACAAAAAAAATTGACCGTCATATATAACCTTACATGTGTTGAAAATGACGTAAAACACCATACAGACAGACTGTAATTTACGTTACACCACATTCATTACCATTTAACATTATTTTTAGTGCAAATAGGTGGCTGTAAAAACTGGTGTTCATCTGTAAGTAAGGGTTTCTATGTATCAAAATATTAATTAGACTGTGTATAATATGCATATATGTATTCTAGCCGAAATTTAGGTGTAACACAATAAAAAGAAATCAAACATGGCGTCCAAGATGGTCCCGTTGTGTCACAAGATCTGTAGGTCGGCCCAGCAGCCGTCGGCCGAGGATCGCTCAACGCTATTTCTCTATAACTATACTATATATAGCTCTAGATGTCATGTTTGAGGCCCGAACTCAGGTAGCCTTCCCCTGATACGGTCTAGCGACCGAGTGCCACGCGTAGCGGGGACCTTTGCCGAGACTGGCCACTGTCGGCTGTGGGTCGCTCAAGGCTAGTTCTCTCTATATAACTATACTGTATATAGCTCTAAGTGGCATGTTCGAGACCCAAACTCAGGTAGCCTTCCCCCTGATACGACCTAGGGACCAAGTGCCACGCGTAGCGAGGACCGTTGCCGACGGCTGGCCACCGGTCCCGTTATGTCACCGAGCGGCTAGCGGCCGAAGGTCTTTCAACGTTATTTCCCTCTATATAACTGTATATAGCTCTATGTGCCATGTTCGAGACTCGAACTCGGGTAGCCCTCACCCTGATAAGGCCTAGGGACCGAGTACCACGCATAGCAGTGACCTTTGCCAACGGCTGGCCACCGGTCCTGTTGTGTCACAAAATATGTGGATCGGTCCAGCGGCCATCGGCCGAGGGTCGCTCAACACTATTTCCCTCTATACATATATAACTATACTGTATAAAGCTCTAGGTGAGTTACGAGGTTCGAGACCCGAACTCGGGTAGCCTGCCCCCTGATACGGCCTAGCGATTGAATGCCACGTATTGCCGGGACCTTTGCCGACAGCTGCCCACTAGTCCCGTTGTGTCACCCAATCTATAAGTCGGCCCGTCGGCCGAAGGTCGTTCAACACTATATCTTTCTATATAATTTATATAGCTCGAGGTCGAACTCGGGTAGCCTTTCCCCTAATATGTACTAGCGACCAAGTGCCACATGTACTGGGGACCTTTGCCGACGGCTGACCACCGGTCCCGTTGTGTCGCAAAATCTGTGGGTCAGCCCAGTGGCCGTACGCAGAGGGTCGCTCAACGCTATTTCTCTATTTATAACGTATACTGTATATACCTCTATGTACCATGTTCGAAATGCCGGTAACATGGTAAAGTCCAAGTCACCAGTTGGTACACATACATGTTCCAGAATGCTCTACACATAATGGGCTTTCAGAAAAATAGGGTGTACAAAATTCCCCCTGGGGTGAGGGTTACTCCTACTAGCTTACAGTCTATTTTTCTATTGTACCGGTATTATATATTTTTCTAGATTTTAACCCAATACCCACAATGGATTGCAAAAGTAAGTGATTTTAGTCCTTTTTTCCAACATATTTCAGCAGATATGTTATATATGATGCAAGGAAACACTTGAATATGTATGCTGTGCAACATTATATTACTTCAATTTGATAAGTTTATGTTATAACTATTTTCAAAAATAATTCCAGATTCCATCGATTTTTGACAAAAATACACATTTTTCGCCTAAAAATTAAGGCATTTTCAAGCATCATACTGTTCGTGACATTTTTCTACTTAATTATTAGACCTTTGTCTATCCAAAAATATTACAATGTGTCCTTATTCAATTGTATTAAATTTATTTCTAAATTTTAACCCAATATCCCCAATGGATTACAGAAATCAGTGATTTTTGTCATTTTTTCCAACATTTTGCCCTAAAATGCCAATATTTGAGCACATACGTTATATATTGTGTCAGGAAAAACTTGAATATGTATGCTGTGCAACATTCTATTGCTTCAGTTTGATAAGTTTATGTTCAAACTAATTTCAAAAAATAATTCCAGATTCTGGCGATTTTTGACAAAAATACACATTTTTTGCCCCAAAATTAAGGCATTTCCAAACATCATGCGGTTTGGGACTTTTTTCTACTTAATCACTGGACCTTACCCTGCCCAAAAAGGTTACAATATTTCTTTTTCTATTGTATTAGATATATTTCTAATTTTTAGTTAAATATCCCCAATGTATTACAGAAATCAGCGATTTTATTCAATTTTTTAACATTTTTACCCAAAATCTCAATATTTAAGTATCAGATCCATAAATTATATGGTGGGACACGTAGAGATGTGTTCCGAGAAGGATTCCATCCATTCAAATTGGTTCTAATATCTTCCATTGTTTTTTCAAAAAAATAATTCCAGATTTCGGCGATTTTCGTCTAAAAACGCAGTGTTTTCCCCCCAAAACTCACTATAGCCCCAACGCTCATATGGCACACATGTCTCATTTTGAAACTTAATGTATGTTCTTTCAGAAAATCATACCCTACAAAATTCCCCCTGGAGGGGAAGGGTTTTTCCTACTAGCTCACAGTCTATCATCTATAATACTAAAAAGATAACATTAGCATTAGCTACAATTTTTCAATTTCTCAAAAATAGGTTGTCAGAGCTGAGGACTCCGTATGTCAGAATGTCAATGCAGTCATCCCGTTTAAAACGTCCCATTATGGATTTCAAGTTCGTTTAAACGTATTTTGTAGGTTGGTGGTAAAAGCTGGATAGATATATTTTATATAAGTGAAAATGATAGATCTATAATCATGCATGTCTATGCTATAATTGAGCTGTGGAAATCATTGTTTTCTGACATCGCTCGAGATGTTACTAAAGGGAAAGGGTAACAGAAAACTCCATTATTGGTATAAATTTTGCTGATAATTCATGCATAGCTGACTGTCTGCTGTTTAAGATGTGTGAATCCCTCTTGAAATTTGCCTAAGTGTTTGTCACACCTTTAATTTAAAATGTAACATCTAATTTAATTAACTTCTTGGCCATGTAATTGACCCCATGTCTGATATTTATTTAATAATATTGATTTAATGTATGATAACTGTCACACAAATGTGATGTTCGCCAGTATGTACCGTACGGCACTGATTCTATTTACCATCTAATTACATTTGATAGATCAGGGGTTTTTTTTGGCTGTTTTTATAGCCGAAATTCGGTCATATTCCCAATGCCAAAACATACCTTTTTTTCCCAATTAAGAGGAAAAAATTCCTAATTCCTAAAAAAATTTTTTTTTTTTTTTTTTAGTGTCCCAATCCAATGATTGGGGTTCAAAAGCTTATAAATGCTTCTGTTTATCTTGGTGTACAAAAAACAGTATTAAAGATATAATTATGAAAGGAAAGCTTTACTTTATATTTTTCCTAATTTTATTAAAAATCGCCGCACAATTCCCAATTTTATGAAAAATCGCGCTAAAATTCCCAATTCCAGGGGTACGGGTCATGTTCCCAAAATCATGAAAAAAATCCCTGTAGATTTATTATCTATATACATGCTAACTGTTCTAATATATGATACAAATAAATGGATTGTCTTAATATATGTTATAATACATCTTACTTATACTGGTAATTTCCTTTAGTTTCGTTATACTAAGCTAAACTATTCATTTCTTCTTTCAGTATTATCCGTACCACGCACCTGCTATTTCCGTTATATTTAGGAAAGTATGGTACAATACGGCTTTTACCCCCCTTTTACCCACATTTTGGATATTTTCGTATAATAATTTCCAACAAACTTCGGATCAGTTCCAGATCAGTTTGTGACTTAATAGATCACAGGAAACCGCGAAGCTTTAAATTTGCAAGGGATGTCAATTGCAAAAGTACACAAAAATAAAACTCATGAATAAATTCAAATTTACAGTAACATTTTTTCTCACACTCTGTGTTCTTATTTGAATTTGAATTCGCTTTGCACATTCCCACATTTTCCAATCATTTTTGGAATAGTCATTTTAAGCTCTTATACCTTTTCATTGGCGGTAACTCACGAATGGCTGGCTCTACAAACTCGAAACTTGGCAAGAATGTTTGTGTCATGGTCTAGTTGTGCACCTCTCCTTTTGGGTAGATTCGCTTAAGAAATGGTTTACCATGGTAACATAACATGTAAAAACCATTAAAAATTGCTTGTCTTCGCGGCTGGCACTATAAACTCGAAACAAGGCAGGAATGATTGTGTCATGGTGTAGTTGTGCACCTCCCCTTTTGGGTAGATTCGCTTAAGAAATGTGTCTTCGCGATAACTCAAAAACAGCTTGTTTACATTGCTTTACAAACAATTCCTCCACGCAATCTATTCATCCACTTAGATTTTTTTTTAAATTTTGAATGTAGTCATTTTCAAAAAATCTTTTAACAGAAAATGTTGAAACTTAACATACATGTTCATCATCTGTTACAAGCACCATGACTCAGTCATGCCTTTTACCAAAATTATCTTCCTTTTCATCTTAGATATTTACGGTAAAAATTAGCACTCCATCATTTGCACCATTTCACCCCGACATTTGCCAAACAATCTCGGACAATAACAAGCTATCTCTGAGTACTTAGCCAAATAGGTCGACTCGACCAATCAAACGCTGGTAGGCACATAACGGTGCCCTATGTGAATTAAAAACAACACAAAAATGTTATTAAATGTCAGACTATAACTGGAACACATGAAAGATATATACATGTTATAAATCTGTTTGGTACTGTAGAAAAACAAAAATTAAAACGTGTTTGTTCATACAATTTAAAAACGGGATTGTCAGAAAACAATGAATATTTCTATCTTAACACTGGTTCCAACTTACGTGCACATGCTCCAATGTAAACAATTCAACACATGTTCCTGTAGCCTTGAAATCCGTTCTAGTTTCCAAGTAATGAGTCAAGATGGTTTCTGTATAGAATATCCCTAATGACTGAGGTGTTTTAGCGAACAAATGTGCATACTTTAACTCAATATATAACACTGAAACTGGTTAATTTGTGATTGTTGATACTTCTGTGACTACCAGCATCCGATTAGTTCTTGAAGTCATGTGACTTTGCGCCATGTGACTGAAATTCCGAACATTGTATGGAGATTTCCAAAGTACCGATGGAATGGGCTCTTGTTAATACTATGCTGCTGGGTTGTCTTCACCTAAAATAAAATATTGTTTGTTTGCCCTTTACCTGCCCAGTGCTTTTACCCATAACCAAAACTTTATTTTTTCTGCAAAAAAGACCAGATGATGGCTTAAACTATTGAACACATTTGAATACAGGACTATATAATATATATTGCATTATATATTGCATTGAATACAGCATTTATTAGAAAAATATTAACAATGACATAAACATTAGAAAATGTATATTTTTCACGATACCTCCTACACCATCACATGGTGTTAAACTATTGAACCCATCTGAATACAGGACTATATAATATATATTGCATGGTATATTATTGCACTGAATACAGCATTTAATTATTAGAAAAATATAAACAATGACATAAACATTAGAAAATGTATATTTTTCACGATACCTCCTACACCATCACATGGTGATTTCCCTTGTCTTGAACCAAAGTAGTCCCTTTCTAACCCTGGACCTTGTTGAGAAACATACATGAAAGGTAGTTTCGATTTATACTGTGCAGAGCAACCATCGGAGAACTGCACAATCTGATCAGACCAGAGCTACAGATAAGCAGGGTATTTGCTTAAATACCCAATTAAAAATGCCAAAATACCCAATTAAAATAAAAAGCATGGATACCAATAAAGTAATCGAAGTTGTCAAATGATAAAACAACCATGGCAAATTGAGCAATATATGGGTTGTTGAAGGGACACCCAGTCACTTTGTATAAAGCCTTTTGTAAAAGAAGTTGATTTTATTAGATTTTGTGTATACAATATTAGTGGAATGCCACCCCAAAACAATGTTGCAAACTTTTATTGTTTTATTTTACCCAATTAACATCATGAAATACCCAATTAAATAAATACAGATGGTTGATCAAAAAGCTTATCTGTACCTCTATGATCAGTTTTCTCTCCTTTTTGTTCCTAAGACTCGCCTTAAGAGTTGCTGTGAATTTGTTCACTGCTAGCGCATCATGTACCAGGTCTTCACTGATGAAAACTGAAGACTCGCATACAACTCCTTCACATTCACTGCAGTTGTAATACGTAACTATAGGATGTATGGTTACTGGTTAATCTGTGATTTAATTTAATTTGTAAACTGGTTAATTTGTGATAGTAATCCGCTACCATTACTACCCAATTAACTGGAACGTTCTTAGTTAACTGTGAAAACAGTTTATGTTGCCATCGGGCAACAAATAGATGCTTTGTTAGTGTTGATACTTCATCACACAATTTTGTAACCAGATCTAGAAGGGTTCCTCTCTGGTCTACAAGAACTTGACTCTTCACTGCCTTTACCATTGAATGTGACACATCTTTGTATTTCCAACGCTTGCAGTCATAGATAGTTTATCCTCTTCAGATAATAGCAGCTTATAGTGTACATTCAAGCTACCCACACCACAGGTCATTCATTCTCGGATGACACATTGTGGTTTTTGAAAAGCAGAATCCTCATTTCTACTGCAAAGAGTAACATCAGTGACATCATATTTGCTTTCAAGTTTTAGTTCTGGTTTACCTAACTTCTGGGCAATTGAGTTGTTAAGCAATGCTCACACAAACAACTATTAAACTTGTGATTTCTCACAGAAAGAACTTCCTTTGGTCTTTATTTTCCGAAATGGCTTAATGAAACAGTTCTATCTGGGTGTTCAAGCAGATATCTGGCATGGGCTTGCTGAAGAGACTCGGTCAATATCTGTTTCAGCTTTCATGTCTTCACACTTGCATACTTTTTGTCTGGCATAACGACGGATTCATTGATGTAGAACTGCTCTATATGCCAGATGTTTTCTTCTGGCATCGCATCACTTCTCTTGGTACATGTATCTTCATCATTTATGGAGGACATTCTGGTCCAATAATCCCGCTTAATACTAAGTTCATTGCGAATTTTGTGATCTGTAGAATACTTGCTTACAATAGCTCTTGTCACATATTTTTGTGTTTCTTGATACCGTTTTTTTCTGTAAAAAAGCTTTCATTCCAGCCGCAATTCTGGCATGGGTTTGACATTTTTCCTTAGATCTTGGGGTGAATATAATGCCTTTACTTTTGAGAGCAGCTTTTACCCTTGGTGTCGTGTTTTGAACCAAATGATCAATTTCTGCTGCAAAAGCATCTGGTCCTTTGGGCATGGCCACTGGTTTCCAGGGTTTGGCTTCCGTTGAATTGGGCCTTTCTGCAGTCTGCTTTATTTCCAAAGTCTAATTTTATCTTGCATTTCATTTCTATGTGGCAATTGAACTTGCCTTAAATTATATTCAGGAATCTGATGAAGACCATTTTGTAATCTTTTCTGATTCCCTTTCATCTCTTCAAGCACTGGGTAATATGAAACATGATAACCCAGTTGTGCTTCAAAATTTAGAAAAGTACAATTCTCTTATAATTGATAATGTTATTATTTTCTGCTGGCTTCCAAGCCATGTAGGAATACGTGGTAATGATAGAGCTGATAGTGCTGCTAAAGCAGCATTAGGTTTACATATATCTGATACCATATTACCTTATACCGATTTTAAAAGTTGTATTAACACATATATTCGTAACTCTTGGCAAGCCGCTTGGGATTTGTCAGTTAACAATAAACTCCATTCAATTAAACCGTTACTCGGAGAATGGCGTTCTTCTAGTAGACACATTCGTCGAGAGGAAGTTGTCCTAGCCCGGTGCAGAATAGGGCATACACGTTATACTCATTCATATTTATTACAACGTGAGCAATTACCAGAATGTATACCCTGCTTTGCACTGTTAATGGTCAAATACATATTGCTGGAATGTGTAGACTTTGATCCTATGCGTCAAAGGTACTACAATGTTAATACTATGACCGAGTTATTTAATACTATAGATTTTATTCTAGATTTAGATTTCCTGAAGGAAGTCAGACTATATAAATCATTATAATATGTTCTTGTAAATAATTACTTTTTTATATACCCGTTTTCGGGCATTTGTTGATTTACATATATAGTTTATATTACTACCATATCATCCCTTATTTTTTAATAGTTTTACCTGATATATTTACATTAATTTTTAATGAATCCTTCATTTCTTCATCTTTCGTCAGTTTTTGCGCACAATATGACCTATTTATGTGTCGACGTGCCGTAAAACACCATTCATCCATTCATTAATTTCTTTGTATTTGTCCCTTCTTTTCTCCAACATCCTTCTTTTGGTCTGACTAGACATTTTTTGCCTTTGCTCATGTTTTTTGTTTCTCCAGTATTCTCTCTCTATCTCTATTTGTTTTCTAGTTCCAGCCTTAATTCCATTCAGCTTTGCCTTTTCTTTCCCTATAGTTCCTCATTCTTATTTTTGCTCTCTCTTTAGACAACTTCCTTTTCTCTTCCGAGAGTGTTGCCCTATATAATCTAGATCTCAGAGCATCGCTGTCCTTGAATTTCTTGTACTCCTCTGGCTTTGACTTTAGTCTCTCTCACCAATTGTTGTATTTATTTTGGTTATTTGTTTCTTTGGTCTTATTTGTAATTTCATTTACAGTTTGCAGAACATGTCTTGGTTTTCTTAAGGAATAACTGAAATGACAAACATCAGACAATTCATTTCTTCCATGTTTAATATATAAAAATATCATCCGTATACAACAATCTTCTGAAAACAGGATACAAACAGCTTTTGTTTTCATTTTCTGATTGCTAAAGAAAACCAAGCCATCATTTTGTTAGTGCAAATGTCCAGGTTTTTTTGGTATTATTCAGACTGAATTGACACTCCCAAACATATTCTCACATTCAGAAACCACTAATTTATCTCACATTATTACATAATTATGTAAAAATGTGATATGTAAGCAAAAATCATTCTATTTTTTTTAATTTCCATCTTAAATCTAAAAAAGTTAGTGATGTAACACAAATTCCTGGACTTACATGAGTGACTGTGTAGTATTGATTTTAATAAACGAGTCGAGTATCCTATCTTTTTATCCAACGAGTTTATTAAAGTCAATTTAACATACAGTGACGAATGTAAGATTCTGTTTATCACATAACCCACCTACGACGTGATTCAAATAATAATAAATAATTAAGGCGTCTGAACGTACCGTATGATATACTATGAAAAAATTGGTATTAACAGTTTTAACGTATACAAACACGGTGATTCGATCCTCATTTGCATCTGTAATAGACTAGTGTATTATGAGAAATAAGTCATGGCTTTACTGCACTCCCAGACGCCATGTTATGTGATAAAGTAAATTTATAACCATATGAAACTTCCTATGTTGTTATCATACATCATGAGCAATGTCTTATTTTATGGACTTATCTTGCTAGCTCAAGCGTTGGAGTATGCTCCATTGTTTGTTTGTATAATGCATTATGGATCTAGATCTAGTCTGTGACAACAAAATAAATAAGCTTTAAATAACACACCAGTTGTATTTATGCAGGCATGAACTTGACAAACATTGCTCGGCTTCTGTTACTGGCGATTCACTAAATAAACTTGATTTTTTGAAGCAATTTAATGTCGAATCAGAATAAATATATTGTTTTTCCTCTTCCTGGGTTTGAATTTAAATCCACTTCCTGGTAATCATCACGTCATAGTGATATAGTCGAGTGCAACATCAGTCCAGCTACTCGGGCCAAGATATTATGCATGGCTTATAGAAGTGTAATAGCTAAAATGTCAATATAGCATAGTCACTCAATTGGGTATCAAATATTTCTGCAACTTTAGGAGGTGAGCGTTACGATATAATAACAGCTCTTTGCTTTATTTATTATTTATAATACTTTTTATCTCATCGAACAATAGTTACAGCTTTGTTCATCTGTCCATACATCATTCCATCTGTCTGTTCTGCTTTTCTTGTCTGGAGCATAAATTGAAAACTATTAATGAGACTGGAATGAAACTAAACACAGTGATAGAGGGAAATGAGAGGAAGTACAGAGAATAAAAAAATAACTCCATCTTTGTTGTGTCGCCTGAGTAGCATGGCAGACATTTAGGGATCACATTGTCCGTCACCCGTCGTCCGTCCGTCGTGGTCCGTCAAACTTTAACCTGCAATCTAACCTTGCGCATAAGGCCAATCAAAATGAATACTTCGTTTCCGCTAACGTCTTGAAAAAAAATAGGGTAGGTAGGTAGGCACAACTTTTTTTTTCTTTTTTTCTTTTTTTTTCTACGCGATATAAAATAGTAGGATTTTATAGGTTACTTTTTCTACGTAATATCATTGTATTTCAATATATGTTGTATTAAAACATACTTTATTGAATAAATGAATATAAACAAGTTTAAAAAAGATTTGTTGTCTCTTTATTTCACCCTAAAATAAACATCAAAATATTTTAAAAAAATCCATATACACCTCTAGAACAAGTTCAATATTAAATGAGCTAGAACAGGTCCCAGTATCACGAATAAACTTAAGTTGAGATTTTAACTTGACTCAAAATGTCTTTATCAAATAGTAACCGAAATAATTCTTTTACATTAATATATGGAAAATTAGTAGAGTTTGTTGTTATACTTTAACTCAAGTACTCAAATTGTTACTCTATAAATATAATTTATTTTACCAAGATTTAAGAAAATGAATTTGAGATGGTCTCGAATATTTCAGATCCGACTCAAATACATTTTCTTCTTTGTTTTCCAAGCAACTGTAGATTTTCACAATAACTTTTCACAATATAAGTAAAAGATCTATATACAATGATTTCCAGCAAAATTAAAATGATCCAATACAATATTAACTCAGAATTGTAATGTCAAAGACAAGTTGAGCTGAGTCTGAGTTGAAAAGTTGAGTTGTTTCGTGATATTGGGACCAGACTGGAGTATTAAACAAGAGTTAAAAGACTAACTGCATACATGTGTTACATTTTCACCAAACTGCAATTTTGATTATTATGACTTTAATTAATACAGCAAAATCAACTTGTCTATCCAGTAAATACTTGACTGTTCTCTCCAGCCTTAATTAGAACAATGGTATTTTTAAATTGATGTCGGGTACATAGCAAAAACATAATACAATTTCAATATTAAAATAGTGTATTGTATTAAACGAGACTTCTCTGATTTTGATTGTTGTGTTATGTTGTAAAAACAGTTTAAATACTCTGACATTTTTGAAGCTCACATCTCAGAGATTTTCCAAATCTACAAATATGCTTCCTTCTTTGCATGCCCGTCCCTAGAACTTTTCATGTGGGTAAAACACCCGGAAAAATAGTCTTGGAGAACACTGTCAGATGGTTTGTCTAATTAAATTTAATGACTTTTCTTGTTAACAGTTTTGCCAAATGGACGCTGTGTGATAGGAATTTTGCCTGAATCTTTGCATGGCTGACAAATAGGCAACACAGTTTTATATCTCATTTTCAATTCCCCGTCTATTAAGGCATTAAATTTGTGTCGAGTGAGGTGTTTGTTGAGTTTTCATCTGTGTTTACATGAGTGGAACCAGAAACAGTGAAAGTAGGGCCAGATTTCTCGAAATTTTCGCTGGGTTGCACACCGTGATATTCCGAAAAAATTATTCTGCTTGAATTCTTAACTGGGTACAGTTTTTCAATCCAGGAAAATGTCTGCATTTGTCAAACGTAACCAGCAGTAAACTTGTTGCCATGTCGTTAAAATTAGGGACGAACTCAACAGATCTGACAACAAATTTTTCCAAAAAACATTGTCACATATATGACCGTAAGGACACCTGCATCGGTAGACGCTTTATTGACATGCGTTTCAAGTATCGGGACGACTAATTACCGGAAAGATTTATATTATGCGGAAAGGAATAGAAAAGAGCAAAAACGATCGAACATATTTTTTATTACAAAAACGGTGAAAAAAACTGTAGGGTCGGTGGAAAAAAATAGGGTCGGTCGGGTTAGCGGAAACAGAGTATTAATTTTGTTTGGCCTAACTTGAAAAGTATGTGACCTATGTTCATGAAACTAAAAAAAAACAACATCTTCATCTTAACACAAGGAATGTTGTCCAATAACTCTGACTTCCCTTTTGGCAGAGTTATGACTCTTTTTCATAAAATTTTAACCTGCAATCTAACCTAGCTCATAACTTGTCAAAATATTGACCTATGATCATGCAACTTATACAGTTCTTCCATCTTCCATATCAGTTATCCAATGCAGATTTATGCCCCTTTTCATAAACTTCAGCACTTAAAAATAACTGCTCTATAATTCATGAAGGATTCAAACTTCATAGGTAGATTTGTCCTTTCTGAAAAAAAACACCACATGGCAGGTGACTAGTTTAACTTAGAGTTATAAAACTTATTTCCCTTTGCAATTTTATACTTATAATTCTTGTCTGGAGCACAACTTAAAAGCTACAAATGAGATTGGAATGAAACTTCCCACAATGATAGAGGACAATGAGAGGAAGTGCTTAGTCCAAGAACCTATCCTCATTTCAAATAACTAAACTTTAGCTTTATACAGAAATATTTCTCTTTGTATACACTTACATTTATATAACCTGTTTAATAAATAACCTGTTTATTAAACAGGTTGTGAAAAAATTGTGCCTCAACCGGGACCCAAACCCAGGGTCTCTGGTTTATTGTACCAGCTCTCTAATCACTGAGCTATCTAGGTCACATAATTAGGAATCGATTATTCACCATTTACCTGTACCTGGTTACATACACTCTAACCTGAGACTGAAATTCGTCCCTGAATTTCTATATTTATATACATACAGGAAAACCTGCTGGTGTTTCTCAGGATGCTCCCGGACGAGCCCCTAAATATAACAGGTGGTGAAAAAATCGTGCCTCATCTCGGACTGTAACCCAGGGTCTCTGGTTTTTCGTACCAGTGCTCGAGGACACACATTTTAATAGGATTTGATTATTCACCATTTTCCTGTATGTATTGACATGTATTTATCAAACATCTCTTTTCTTAAATGTCATTTTTCTTTTAATTGGTAGGCAACAGCATGCTATTGCTTTTGACCTTTGTCTAAGAAAATCACTAATATCATATAATATCACACATATCTACATAAAACAGTGTATTAAATCATTTAGAATTTTTTTATATTTCTAGAATTTTGTGATTCTTGGTTTCGAGAAACTCATTACTCAATGAGTGATACAAACAGTCCTAATCTGTTTCTCACAGCTATTAAAATGCTCATTCAGTTCTTATGCCCCTGTCACACTATAGCGCGTTTCCACTGCGTTGGCACGGCGTTGTTTAATTTTCCAGAACGCCGTGAGATCGCAAGAAAAATCTGATATTTTTCGTGAAGATGGAGATGTCACGGCGTCCTCACAGCGACCAAGGCGTTGCTACGGAGCTCCCATGGCGTTCTATCGCGTTCCTACGGAGTTCTTGTTGGCGATTGTCTGCGCTCTCACGGCGCTTCCACTGCGTGCACTGCGCTTTCACGGCGCTCACACTGCGCTGACGGCGTGTTGAAGACGTTCGTTTGCACTACCTATTATTCATTTATACTATTTTGTTCGTTTTTGTCATGCAAACGCCGATGGACGCGGTAGAAGCGCCTTGGGAGCGCAATGATCGCCGTGACAGCTTCGTACAGTCGTTGTAAGATCGCAGTAAAATAAATAACACTCCGTATAAGCGCCGTAGACGCGCCGTATAAGCGCGGTAGAGACGCAGTGACATCTCAGAGAACGCCGTACAATCTCCGTGCAAGCGCCACCGACAACCACAGCGTTCGCACTGCGACCTCTGCGCGCCCGCGGAGCTCCTGTGGCGTTGTAGGAGACCTTACTGCGCTGCTATGGCGACCTTACGGCGACCCCACTGCGCTCTTATCAGAACGCCGAGCGACGGCGTTTGTTTTGTGCATGCTCAAAGTGAGCGCCGTCGATTGGCGTTCTATGCGATCCCAATGCGTCTACTGGTGATGCCACTGTGTTGCTGCGGCGATGCTTGCGATCGTACTGCGCGCACCTCGGCATTCTGCTTTTTTCTTGGAAGCTGTGGGATCGCCGTGAGAACGCGGCCCTAGTGTGACAGGGGTTTTAGAACACACTGAGTTGTCTCATAATAGCATGACGTGATTTTTCGCTTTAAAGCAGCCATTTTTGAGGGCCTTTTATTTGTGTAGTAGGATGAGTAGAAGGTGTGTCGAGGTCAGGAATGGTTGCTGTCAGTATATTTTGGAGTAATTTCTCTTGATTAAAAGTATACAGTTTTTCTCTTCAGTCCCATAACTTCCTGTTAGTTTGTTCAAGATACTTTAATGAAACTTCATGTGTTCAATAATAATTACTACTACTGCTACTACTACTGCTACTGCTACCACCACCACCAACAACACCACCACCACCACCACCACCACCACCACCACCACCACAACCACCACCAATGACCACTCTGATTTGTTCTTGTTTTAATAATTGTTATATAATATTTTGAATGGGTAGATTCTGTTTGCCTGTTTTTGATTCGTGCCATCATAAATCTCTACTTCAACAGGCTTTGCAAGACTACCCTGTTGGAGGTACACTTTATTGATAATTGTTAATTAAATGTTTGTTAAATTTCAATTGGTTTTCAAATATTCTTTTCAATGTTTATCAATTAGAGCCCACCTATTAACCCTTGTTATCAAGACGTGGTGGGTAATGGATGGTAGATTGATATATTGTTTACAAATGTTTGTAATTTGCCTACTCAGTGGGGTTTGGCTTTTATCTAAAGTCCTTATTTAATGAAGGATTTGTTTCTATGATTATAGGTTGTTGTAGGTTTACAGAGCTTTTGCTTATTTTGAAAAGCTAATATCGGAAGCCTTTCGACTCTTTAAGGTGTGTTTAATTATTAGATTATTGCTCACTGCTCAGTACATATTGTGATACGGTAGCTTTATTGAAATACAAATATAAAGGATAGTACATTAGGGCAGACATGAAGCGGATTCTAGTTTACATCCTACTGAACTAAATTAACTTTGATTAGATTAGAGATATTTTGTCACATCAGCTATGCACATATGGTACAACTGAGACCATGTTTTCACAGTTTAAATCACTGCTGCTGAAAAACAGTGATTTGACAGTGTAATGCAATGCTACTGAGAGTTCACAGTGTAAGTCACTGTTACTGAAACAATGACTTCATTCACTGCTACTGAAACAATGACTTCACAGTGTAATTCACTACTACTGAAACAATGACTTCATGGTGTAATTCACTGCTACTGAAACAATGACTTCATTCACTGCTACTGAATGACTTCATTCACTGCTACTGAAACAATGACTTCACAGTGTAATTCACTGCTAATGAAACAATGACTTCATGGTGTAAGTCACTGCTACTGAAACAATGACCTCACAGTGTAATTCACTTCTACTGAAACAATGACTTGACAGAGTAATTCACTGCTACTGAAACAATGACTTCATGGTGTGATTCACTGCTACTGAAACAATGATTTCATGGTGTGATTTACTGCTACTGAAACAATGACTTCATTCACTGCTACTGAAACAATAACAATGACTTCACAGTGTAATTCACTGCTACTGAAACAATGACTTCATTCACTGCTACTGAATGACTTCATTCACTGCTACTGAAACAATGACTTCACAGTGTAATTCACTGCTACTGAAACAATGACTTCATGGTGTAAGTCACTGCTACTGAAACAATGACTTGACAGAGTAATTCACTGCTACTGAAACAATGACTTCATGGTGTAAGTCACTGCTACTGAAACAATGACTTCACAGTGTAATTCACTGCTACTGAAACAATGACTTCATGGTGTAAGTCACTGCTACTGAAACAATGACTTCAGTGTAATTCACTGCTACTGAAACAATGACTTCATGGTGTAAGTCACTGCTACTGAAACAATGACTTCACAGTGTAATTCACTGCTACTGAAACAATGACTTCATGGTGTGATTCACTGCTACTGAAACAATGATTTCATGGTGTGATTTACTGCTACTGAAACAATGACTTCATTCACTGCTACTGAAACAATAACAATGACTTCACAGTGTAATTCACTGCTACTGAAACAATGACTTCATGGTGTAATTCACTGCTACTGAAACAATGACTTCATGTTGTAATTCACTGCTACTGAAACAATGACTTCATTCACTGCTACTGACACAATGACTTTATAATGTAATTCACTGCTACTGAAACAATGACTTCACATTGCAAGTCACTGCTACTGAGAGTACACAGTGTAATTCACTGATACTGAAACAATGACTTGACAGAGTAATTCACTGCTACTGAAACAATGACTTCATGGTGTCATTCACTGCTACTGAAACAATGACTTCATTCACTGCTACTAAAAGAATGACTTCACAGTGTAATTCACTGCTACTGAAACAATGACTTCACAGTGTAATTCACTACTAGTGAAACAATGACTTCATTCACTGCTACTGAAACAATGACTTCACAGTGTAATTCACTGCTACTGAAACAATGATTTCACATTGCAATTCACTCCTACTGAGAGTACACAGTGTAATTCATTGATACTGAAACAATGACTTGACAGAGTAATTCACTGCTACTGAAACAATGACTTCAATCACTGCTACTGAAACAATGACTTCAATCACTGCTACTAAAACAATGACTTCAAAGTGTAATTCACTGCTACTGAAACAATGACTTCAATCACTGCTACTGAAACACTGACTTCACATTGCAATTCACTCCTACTGAGAGTACACAGTGTAGTTCATTGATACTGAAACAATGACTTGACAGAGTAATTCACTGCTACTGAAACAATGACTTCACAGTGTAATTCACTGCTACTGAAACAATGACTTCATGGTGACATTCACTGCTACTGAAACAATGACTTCATTCACTGCTACTAAAACAATGACTTCGCAGTGTAATTCACTGCTACTGAAACAATTACTTCATAGTGTAATTCACTACTAGTGAAACAATGACTTCATGATGTAATTCACTGCTACTTAAACAATGACTTCAATCACTGCAACTGAAACAATGATTTCACAGTGTAATTCACTGCTACCAAAACAATGTATTCATGATATAATTCACTGTTACTGAAATGATTACTTCATTCACTGCTACTGAAACAATGACTTTACAGTGTAATTCACTGCTACTGAAACAATGACTTTACAGTGAGTGTAATTCACTGCAACTGAGAGTTCATAGTGTAATTCACTGCTGCTGAAACAATTACTTCATTCACTTCTACTGAAACAATGACTTCACAGTGTAATTCACTGCTACTGAAACAATGACTTCATGGTGTAATTAACTGCTAATGAAACAATGACTTCATTCACTGTTATTCAAACAATGACTTCACAATGTAATACACTGCTACTGAAACAAAGTCTTCATGATATTTCCACCTCAGTCATATAAATTTAGGTACCAGCAGTTCCCACAACCCTCAGTGTTGCAACATTAGGTACCAGCAGTTCCCACAACCATCAGTGTTGCAACACTACGTACCAGCAGTTCTCACAACCATCAGTGTTTCATCACTAGGTACCAGCTATTCCCACAAACCTCAGTGTTACAACACTAGGTACCAGCAGTTCCCACAACCATCAGTGTTACAACACTAGGTACCAGTTCCCACAAACTTCAATGTTACAACACTATGTACCTGCAGTTCCCACAACCCACAGTGTTACAACACTAGGTACCAGCAGTTCCCACAACCCTCAGTGATACAACACTAGGTACCAGTAGTTCCCACAACCCTCAGTGGTACAACACTAGGTACCAGCAGTTTCTACCACCCTCAGTCCTATATAACTAGGTACCAGCAGTTCCCACAACCCTCAGTGTTGCAACACTAGGTACCAGCAGTTCTCAGAACAATCTGTGTTACAACTTTATGTACCAGCAGTTCCCACAACCCTCAGTGTTGCAACACTAGGTACCAGCAGTTTCCACCACCCTCAGTCCTATATAACTATATACCATCAGTTCCCACAACCCTCATTGTTGCAACACTAGGTAGCAGCAGTCCCCACAACAATCTGTTTTACAACATTAGGTACCAGCAGTTCCCATAACCCTCAGTGTTACAACACTAGGAACCAGTAGTTCCCAAAACCCTCAGTGTTACAACTCTAGGTACCAGCAGTTCCCACAACCCTCAGTGTTACAACACTATGTACCAGCTTTTCCCACAAACCTCAGTGTTACAACATTGGGTAGCACATTCCCACCACCATCAGTGTTACTAAACTGGGTACCAGCAGTTCCCATAACGTACAGTGTTAGAACACTAGGTACCAGCAGTTTCCACCACCCTCAGTCCTATATAACTAGGCACCAGCAGTTCCCACAACCCTTAGTGTTGCACCACTAGGTACCAGCAGTTCCCACAACCCTTGGTGTTACAACACTAGGTACCAGCAGTTCCCACAACTCTTGGTGTTACAACACTAGGTACTAGCAATACCCATAACCCTCAGTGTTACAACACTTGATACCAGCAATTCCCACAACCCACAGTGTTACAACACTAGGTACCAGCTGTTCCCACAACCCTCAGTGTTACAACACTAGGTACCAGCTGTTCGTACAACCCTCAGTGTTACAACATAAGGTACCAGCAGTTCCCACAACCCTCAGTGTTACAACCTTATGTACCAGCAGTTTCCACAACCCTCAGTGTTACACCACTGGGTACCAACAGTTCATACAACCCTCAGTGTTACAACACTGGGTACCAGCAGTTCCTACCGACATCAGTGTTACACAACTGGGTACCAGCACAGTCATCGAAATTCAGGCTTGTATTCTTTGATTTTGAACAAGCCCGGATAAAAACGAACAAGCCCGGAAAAAAGTATTTCAAAAATTGAATAAACACTAGTATACTCACTATGGGCCTAATATAATAGTAACATTTATTCAGATTTGATCATGTTAATGTTTATTTCAATCTCTACAATATCGTAAAGAGTGCACTTCAAAACAAAACTCGAGAATATTACGACTGTCAGGGGATGAAATATATTTTACTGTATACTCGTCCTGTCACTCGTCCTTATACGATGTTTACTCATCCTGCTCAAATCGTAAAAGTTCATCAGTCAGAGTAGTAAGATACCATCATTTAACACTTTTATATATAAATAAAACAAAGGGAAACATCAAAATGTGTTTTTTATGCCCCCCCGAAGGGTGGCATATAGTAATCGCACTGTCTGTCCGTTTGTCTATACACTCGTGTCTGCTTCATAACTCTGACAATAATGGATGGATTTTCAAATAACTTTGCACAATTGCTCACCACAAGGTAACATGTCGTGCACAAAATACAGGTCCGTGGCTCCAAGGTCAAGGTCACACTTAGAGATCAAAGTTCAAAATCCATTCGTCTATACACTCGTGTCCGCTTCATAACTCTGACAATAATGGATGGATTTTCAAATAACTTCGCACAATTGCTCACCACAACAAGGGAACGTGTCGCGATTTTTTTTTTTTTTTTTTTTTTTAAATTTGATTTTGTTTGATTTTTATTGATTGTTTGATTTTTTTTTGATTTTTTTTTTTTAAATATATCTGTTGGTTTCATATTGCTCCAAGGTCAAGGTCACAGTTACAGGTCTGTCACTTACTGTGACATTTCTTGTTTATTTTTTTTTTGGTGTTAACGCCGTGTTAGCAGGAAGCATTGCTGTGCCTATTGCAATTTTTTGCGGTTCTTTGATTTTTGATGGAGTAACGGCCCCGTGACATTTTTTTTTTAATTTCTTGTCGGCGCTACTCCTCCTAAATGCCTTGTTGGATTGAAAAAAAAGAAAGAAAAATATATATTTTTTTTTTTTTTTAATTTTTTTTTTTTTTTTAATTTTTTTTAAATTTTATTTTATTTTATTTTTATTGTTTGTTTGATATTTTTTTGATTTTTGATTTTTTTTTTAATTATATCTGTTGGTTTCATATTGCTCCAAGGTCAAGATCACACTTACAGGTCACTTCGGGGGCATTTGTCACTTACTGTGACATTTCTTGTTTTCTTTATATAAATCAATGAAAATATAAAACTTTGACCAGTATTATAGATATTCATAGTCTATAGTTCACTACAATCTGCTCATGGCCATTACAGTTACTCTGGCATGGTATATATTTTTCCCTTTCTCCTGTGAAAAACTCCCCTTAAAAAAAAATAATTATATATATTTATTACAGAATGTTAAACTCCAATACAGGAAAAGCATACTTTTTGCAATTCCCCTTCCTGAATGCCCTGGTCCCAGTCACCTTAAAGGTGACTAGTAAGTCACCTTAAAGGTGACTAGTACCCTTAAAGATTTCCCCCGTGAAAGGGTTATTTGTATAACATTCAAATACCGTAAAGTTCGGCGCTCAGTGAAATTAAAATGGGAGCCGCATTTGAGAATGTCTCAAAACGGAAATGCGTCAATTTCCCAATATATGGTTGACTTAAATTGCATTTTATCGCAGAATAAACACATTGCGACTATTTACTGCATTTAATTGCTTAATCAACTATACTGACGAGATAAAGAAATGCCTCATCGAAAGTTGGCGTTAATTTCGTTACAAAGTTTTGTATAACATTCAAATACCGTAAAGTTCGACGCTCAGTGAAATTAAAATGGGAGCCGCATTTGAGAATGTCTCAAAACGGAAATGCGTCAATTTCCCAATATATGGTTGACTTAAATTGCATTTTATCGCAGAATAAACACATTGCGACTATTTACTGCATTTAATTGCTTAATCAACTATACTGACGAGATAAAGAAATGCCTCATCGAAAGTTGGCGTTAATTTCGTTACAAAGTTTAAATTTGGGTTGCAATGTCAGAAATGTACATGTACTCTGACCGATAAATCCAACCAACCTAAACTCGTACGATTTTATTCAGCCCATTGTTAAATTCATGTACCTGCTCACGATTTGCTCGTGCAGCCCGTGCGTGTCAACCATGTGGTTTTATCGAGTGAATTTTACACTGCTACATGTGTTAGTCGACACACAACCATATTTTCAGAGATTTTCTGACAATTATCCAGTTTCTGATAATGCCGAGGCTAAATTCCGAAGAGAGGGCCCGAGTTTTGGCCATGCTTGAATGTGGGCGAACGCAAGAACAAGTCGCTAGACGTTTTAACGTCTCTTGTTCGACAATATTGCGTCTCATTCGACGTGTCGGGGTCACGGAAACGTTTGCCGATAGGCCACATTCAGGTAGACCGCGTGTAACGTCAGTACGGCAGGATAATTACATCCGTCAACGCCATCTGCGTGACAGATTTGTGACGGCTGAATCCACATCACGTTTAGTGGTAGGTAACCGTGGACGCCCTGTAAGTCGACATACAGTCAAAAATCGGCTTAGCGAACGGGGAATTATCTGCAGCAGGCCCTACTGCAGATTATACGCGTTCTTACGCGACGGCATCGTCAATGTTGTACAATGAATTAGAATGAGGCGTTTCTTTATCTCGTCAGTATATGTAAGAACTATTTTCTTTGTTGTTTTTTTCTACTGAAATGTTACTCGTCCTCTCGGACGACCGATTCATGGGTTTCACTCGCTCGGATTCCAAATTTCAATCGTCAATACGGGGGGATGAGTGGAATTTTTGTGCCTTGTGACTATTTTATGGATTTTATTTATATAACTACCGGCAGGCTTGTGTTCTTGAATATTGGACAAGCCCGGCAGGCATTTTACCTGTCTCGGGCTTGCTCTAATTTCGACCACTGCCAGCAGTTCCCACTACCATCAGTGTTACAACGCTAGGCACTAACAGATCCCACAACCCTCAGTGTTAATTGCATTTGAGCCGCAACACACGAAAACGTCCCTTCGGACGTTCAGACGACAACGTCATAGAGTAACAATTTATGACGTCGGCCGGTAATCAGTTACTAACTTATCAAATTTCTCATTACTTCCGTGTTTTACTTAGTTATTATATCATTAGGAATATGGATTTTTAATATAAATAGTTGATGCTATAGAAAATGGTAACTGTTTATATTTGTTGGTATTATTTAATCAACGACGTCGTCCAAGACGCTAACGTCAACGTCAAAATTAATGGCAAGTACAATCTTTAATTTTCAAATTGAGATAAAATCATTTTTAATTAAGATATCAACACGAAATAAAGAGTATTTTAAAGAGAATATCACCCAGATTCATAAGCATCAAAAAACATAAAATGTTGTCTGAAGGGTCATTTTCGTGTGTTTCGGCTCATTTATCATGTTCGTGATCCAGCTGTTAATTCATAGCTAACTGATTCTGAGCGTGCCTGTGAAAAAAATACAACCGTCTCATTCCGTGCCCCATTTCAGTTTCATACCTTGGATGTTAATAGTGTTTTAATAACGATAACAATAACGATAACAATTAAACTCTCCAAATGTACCATAATGGTACACTCTGTCACAGTATAATCACATGGACTAGACACGCCTGCTGTATGTACTATAACTTACCGCTGTGCCATTGTAATCGGCGAGGCCGCTGATATACATTGTGTTTTTTTGGCTAATTAAGGATTGGTTAGCACATACATAGAGGATCTTAAACGTGTTCCCATTTCATATAAGATTTATGAAATGAGTTATGAATTATTTTAATTTTAACGAGCCTTTTTGGCGAGTTAAAATTAAAAATAATTTATAACGAGTTTCATAAATCTTATATGGAATGGGAACGAGTTTAAGATCCTTTTTATCACACAACATTGCAATCAAATCAGTAAAAAATAATTCAGATGGACATAGAACTTCCACAACATCAGACGCACTTAAGGACTCACACCACTATTATCTCCCTTGAATACTCGTGCCCTACAGATGAAGGAGGTAGATAAAAAAAAGAAACAAGTGCGCTTTTCTACATTTTACAGTATACATTGATTTATCTTTACCAGGTTCTAAATCTACAGCATTTTAGGAAGAGATCACAGAAAAATGCATGTTGATATAAGATTTCTAGCTTATTCTGCCCCATTTTACACATCATGGGTCTAATCACCACAGGGTTGTATTTTTGTCTAAATTTTGATAGGTGTCACGAAACATGAAATTAAAAAAAGTTCAATCTGGTAAATATTTTAAATTGCAGATATTGGATCAATGAAGAATTTAAGCATAAATACATGTTTCAAAATCTGTTTTATTTCTATGCCACGAACATAAACATTACAATGGGACCATATGGAAAATTAATTGTGGTGTGAGATATTACGAAAGAGCTGCAGAATGGGTATCTTTTATTAGTTATTCTTAAGGCATTGCGCTTTAGAGCTGTAGAATGTCATTTTCATCCGTCATCTCTAAGGTATTGCGCTTTAGAGCTGCAGAATTGGTATCTTTCATCCTTTAATGCTAAGGCATTGTGCTTTAGAGCTGCAGAACAGGTATATTTCATCATTCATCTCTAATGCCTTGCAATTTAGAGCTTCAGAATGGGAATTTCCATCATTCATCTCTAAGCCCTTGCGCTTTAGAGCTGCAGAACGGGGATGTTACAGCCTTCACCTCTAAGCATTGTTTGTGTATCTGTGAACGTTTCAGACATGTTAGGACACAGTTAACACGGTTATTCAGAAATCCCGTCTGTGTATGTATAGTTACTTCATATTGCAGGAATTAGCTGAAATTTTACTTGATACCATGTTTAACTAAAAATGAACTATATTTTTAAAACCAATACAGGTATAATTTTAGCTTTATTTTACAGCTATTGGCTTGTAAATCAAACACACATATCAATGAAGACAGACTACTTTGAAAAAAATGTCAAAATTAAAGCGAGAGACTGATACTTTTCCTGGAAAATCAAAATGTTGACGGGTAACCCTTAGTTTGAGTTTATTATTTTCAGCATTTTTCTCAATAATCATTTCTTAAAGATCATTTTTATGCTTTATTCAGATGTAGAGATGCCTTTTCATGTATATTTGAAAGTTTCAGACATAGCTGAGCACAAATGACCAGGAAAATTCAAAATCCTTATCACTACTGTAGATTTTCAAAATATTAAAGGTACTCGGCCTGAATTTCGAGCAATACCCTAGGTCACTAAAACTTGAATAATTTGAAAACCAATAAACATGGAAACAAAATTTTAGCACTTTTCAGCATGTAATTGATTAGTATACATTTTCAATTATTATTGAGGTGATCATTAAAAAAAAAAAATCACATTAAGGACTCGCACCACTATTATCTTCCTTGAATACTCGTGCGCTACAGATGAAGGAGGTAGATAAAAAAAACAAGTTCGCTTTTCTACATTTTACAGGATACATTGATTATCTAATCCACAGCATTTTAGGAAGAGATCACAGAAAAATGCATGTTGATATAAGATTTCTAGCTAATTCTGCCCCATTTTACACATCATGGGTCTAATCACCACGGGGATGTATTTTTGTCTAAATTTTGATAGGTATCACGCAAACATGAAATTAAAAAAAGTTCAATCCGGTAAATATTTGTTAAATGTGTTTTAAATTGCAGATATTGGATCAATGAAGAATTTAAGGATAAATACATGTTGCAAAATCTGTTTTATCTCTTTGTCACGAACAAAAACATTACAATGGGACCCTATGGAAAATTAATTGTGGTGTGAGACGTTTAGCGCCAAAACGTCATAAAATATGTGACGTTGTAACTAGGGGTGTCGCGATATACCGGTATACCGGTAAATCGCGGTATTCATCCGTGCAATAAAATATCGCGATATTAAAAGTACATACCGGTATTTCGCGATATTCATGAAGTGTGTTGTGTTTTCTTTTATATCCATCGTATTTCCGCGGCTTTTAATCTTTGCACGCTTATTTGAAAGTGAGAAATAAAAAAACCTGTACCACTCCACGAAGCTGCGTCGTCCAGCCATTTTATTTATACATTATACAGGGTTCTCAATAGACGCGTACACGCGCGTTTTGACACATGGAAATTCAATTTGACCCAATTCTGACACAGCTAATTTACCACCTGTGCGTTTTTATGACGCGCGTGTATTTGCTTCCAAGCATCAATCCAATACACATGTACCTATTTTCGACAGCCCAAACATCACAGTAATGAGCACGCGCTGAGTGATGGACACCTTGCCTGACGACCTTGATCGCCTCTCGACCAATCAAATTCGCCGCTGTCACAGCTTGTGGCAAAGAGGCGAAAATAACCTGTCTGTAAATGGTGTCACTGTGTAATCTAATCGCTGCTATTGTGTTAATAATTTAACGATTATCTTTGAAGTTTATGATGCTTTTTGCAGGTGGAGACTATTATGACTTGATTGGATTAACTGTTTAATTGATTGCTACCGGCTTCTGATTGATTACCGGTTAATTAGACTGAACTGAGATAAAACAAATGCTAGCGCTCAAACATGTGAAAAATATAAAAATCGGCAAAAATAAAATTGACTTTATTTGTGTTTGTTGACGTTGTTTTTTATTTGTGTTTGTTGTTTGTTAATTTTGTTTTACGCACGTTTTAAAGAGCAAAGAAATATAATTTTAATGAGGATAATTTAAATAATTATAAATCGGCGAAATGTACATAAACAGCGCGTATTTTAACCTGGGTTATCGTTCAGTCAAAACTTACCGGACATTACGCATTGTGATATTTTGTGTTGTCGTACTATTTTTGTGCTGTCGAGTAACGGACTTTATTAATTTATGTATGTTCAAAATGTATGTATGTTCAATACACAAATGGCGCAAAGAAATATATTTTCATTTATGTCGTCGCAGTCTACGAAACGGCCTGTGTGTTGGGGATGCACTGTGTGAGGTAGTCTCATTTATTTCTGACCCCGAAGAAGCAGAAAATAAGAGAGCTAGTGTTATAATAACACCAATAACTTATAATAATTAATAAAATTCCTCACCGTCTGATTGGAGGAAAATTTAGGGCAAACACTTAAGTGTGTCTGTACTGCAGCCGAGGTGCGATCTTGTTTGGCCCAATTACATGATGAATTATCAATCATCGAATGTGTACCGGTAAGCCTGTTTTCACAAGCATTATTGAATAATTGCCATTTCAAAGTAGGGTGATTCTGCCTTTCTACGCCGTCTAAAATATATGTCTTTCAAAATAAAGCGAACACTTTTAGAACACTACTTAATGTGACTGTGCGTGTCTAGTACTGTCTACTGTACTATGCAAAATGAGTTTTGTTTTGTTTCTCATGTTCTTGTTCTAGTCAAAAGCTGTGCATCCTAAAGCATTATAAAATGTTTTAACTGTACTATGTTTTATACTTGTCAAGTGCATATAAGAAGAAATATAGCTTACAAATGCATGCAAAAGATTAAGGCAATATATCGCGATATATATCGCGATAATTTAATAAATATTGCAATATATCGCGATATTGGTTTCTGATATCGTGACACCCCTAGTTGTAACATCGCGTCTCACACATAACGTTGCGTATAAAAGAGTTTGTGTTTTACCTCTTTACAAAATAGCAATTTACGCGAACTTTTTAATATACCAACAACAATGTTTTGTATAACATGCATTAATTTTATTAGCTGTCACAAATAATAGGTTTATGACTCAGATCTGGGTGAATTTGTAATAAATAAAATAGTTTCAGTTCAGGCGCGTAACCAGGCATACGCATGTACGCCAATGCGTACAATTCGTCAGCAAAAGTGAAAAAATAAAAGTTCAAAATGCCATATTAACGCTGAAATATAGCTTGAGAACGCATCATTTGCCTCCTAATTTTCAAAAAATTCTTGGAGGAGGCCCCCCAAACCCCCACCGGCAGGAAGGGGTGTCACCCCCTCCCACACATAACCCCCACTCGCAGCATCGCTGCTCGGTTCGCAGCTACGCTTCTCATATCTGGCGTACATTTCAAAATGCTCCAGGTACGCCCCTGCAGTTAATAAACTTACGTAGTGTTACAGGTTTAACTCAACCAATCAAAATCGTTCCAGGTTGTATTACACGTGTTCATACAATAGAATATTAAATGGGTGTTCGACACTGCTAACAAGGGACATTATGTGATAAATCATGCCAGGTTTTGTGGAATCAATAACATTTATGTTTTAGTTCTTGCCCAGGCAAGCCGTTCTTTTAAATTAGGGACATTCTGTTTTAAAAAGATATGGTACATATAATTATATATTGTACCATAGCTCTAATGGTTTTCCTTTGTTCTTGCTTATGATATATTTTTCATAAACCTGAAGGTCTGAGCCTAAACCGTGCTATAAATGCCGGTATATTTCAGCCGTGCTATAAATGACAGATTCGGCAAGCATGGTCTACTCAAATTTACGCGCGCGCAGTTGTAATTTACAAACAACCTGTCAATCAAAGCGACAAAAACAGCACTCCTTGACAGTGCATTTGCCCAATAATATACAAAGGCGACTGGCTGCAATAATCAAAACATGGGTCATGCTCATCACGCATGATAATGCTATTTCCTGATTGAATTGAATTGAATTGAATTGGATTTTATAGTCGCACCAACAGCTAAGGTCATATGGCGACTTTCCAGCTTCCACTGGTGGAGGAAGACCCCAGGTGCCCCTCTGCGCAATTTACGTGCACGGGCGGGCACCTGGGTAGAACCACCGACGTTCCGCAAGATTTTCTGATTGGATCGAGCTGTTATTTTTACTGACAACTGCAACGCCCTAAAACTTCTTGCACATGCGTAGTTGGATAAATGACTCTGGTACAAAACATTTATAGCATACTTTTCTCGTATGCGAATTATACTGCACTCTCGGGCCTGCGGCCCTCGAGAAGCAGTATAAATCGCATATACTCGAAAAAGTATGCTATAAATATTACATATATAGCATCTGTTTACTGTTATCATTCTTCTTCTGGTAACTAGCTAGGGCAAACAAAAAACAACATATTGAATAAAATGATTGGGAACCGGCCAGCAAATGCAGTAATGCACACCTTCATTGATCCGTAAATTTACAGATCAAATTTCAGCATGGGTCGGTGTGTTTCCACATGATTTATCGCAATACAAGTAACTAATTGATTTTCAGACTCGGGCTTATTTGTATCCTGGTGATTGTACAAATATTTTCCATATTTCTCATGCAGATTTCTGTAACATCGCTCAGAATACATCAGATTAATGGTGAGAAAGAGACGCGTGTTTTACCTACAGTATGTTTGAACATTCAATTTATAAAGTAATCTATTTCTGCTTCATTTGCAGAAGCATGACAACAAATTGACTGGACGAGAAGTTGACATCTTCAAATGAACTTAATGTAAATTCTGTCGGTGATGTCAAATGTGTTTTTGACATGGGGGAAGTTATGGTACATTAAGTATAACATGATTTCAGTTTTCAGTCTAATATCCCAGCCTTCAAACATGATTCACCATATTTATATATGGGCTTTACAATTGATAGGCAAAACATTGAACGTCATAAAATACTATAGTTAAGCTGATATTAAACTCATCCATTCTAACATGGTTCCAGTCATTTGTTTAACTAAAACTTCTTTATGATATATGAAATGTATAAGACTTGAAAGTTTGTCTTGGCTCTGACTTAAAATGATATTCACCTTTGTTTGAAGGGACTTTGTTTGCTTCTGTCTGTGACTAAATTCTGATAAGAATATTCCCAGATGTATTAAGATCGAACAGAGCTTTCTACCCACGCACCTACTCTCAATGTTTCTTGCTCATAAAAACAATATTTAACTTTCTATAGAACAAAAAGCTTTTATTCCTAATTAACATAATTGGTAAACATATTAACACACTTCCGGTCTAACCCATGTTTGTCTTCTATATATTTTTGTCTTCTATATATTTTTGTCTATAAGACAGTGATAATATCAACGTAATAGTATAAGCCCATATTAGAGACAAAGAAACTGTACAAAGAAAGTGTGTCCAAAGAATTAAAGTTCCATGTTTTGTTTCATGAACATGTTTATGTTTATTTAAGTCGAAATCAATACACAGCAATAGATATTTACAATCTGATTATCACACAGTGCTATATCTGTGAAAAGCGAGAATAAGATTTTATTTGATGACGTAGAAAACTTTGAACAGGTAAATGTATTTATCAATTATCTGGCAATAGTTGTGCAGCTATACAATTCAGATTTACCTCATTTCCCCGTGCAGTCATATAGTGGTAATAATATTATCTACGTCATGCAAATATTACTTATTTTTACAAACAACTTAGTAGCAGTTTTAAATATATGTTTCTCTCCGGGACTATCAAGAAATGTTCATATGATGTTTAAGAGGTAATTTGTTAATTGATAATACTACAAAAGGGGTGGCCATTCATCTTTAAATAAGATAGACAGATATGATTGAAATCCAGAAAATAACATAAGTGTGTTATGTGTTGTTTATTTGAATAACATTTCAGATTGCTTACTTTTTAATCTAGATCATTTTAAGCTCTACTGGCCACAGGGCAACAAGCTTGTATGCGGTAGTGCAAGGTTCATTATCTGCTGTCTGTCTTATTAAGAGATTATTTTAAAAGAGTCACACATTAACAAGAATCAAAATATAAAAAGAGAATTTGTGACAACAAAACGCTTGTTGAGTTCTTCTTGTGTGTTAAACTTTAAGTAGCATAAACTATGGGAGACAAAGTTGTATATTGGAAAGTTACGACAATTATTCAAACTTTTGATAGCAAAATTTTAAAAACGTCATCTATAGAAAAAACGAAATAAAACACAAAAAGGTTTGATGGAGTAACTAAAAGCAAATAAGTTCCAAGCAAAGTTGAATTTGAAAGAAAAATGAAAAAATCATTTGTGACACAATATGGGGATGGCAGCTAGTGGGGCAAATGGTCTGACCAGCAGGACAAAACCAAAAGAAGAAAATATAATTTTGTACGAGTCCAATTTCAGCTTGTTTACTCAGTAATTCTAGAAATGGGGTCGGACTTCCATCAAAAAAGCTTGGTAAGAGTGTTTTTTCCATGATGATGTTGGTGATTTTGACAATGAGCATAATTGATCAATACATTATAGAGTTGTGGCCCTTGATCATGTTAAAATAAGTGATTTTAATCTATTAACACAATAACTTTTCATAGACAGTAGTGTGTGAAATAGTCCTCAAGGCAGAAGTCAAATTCAAGACAGACCTTTATGAATAAATATAACTGGATTTTGAGAAAATGAAATATTCAGTGCTTATGTATTAAAACTAGTAGAGCAAACTCAGGCCCACTTCGACCTCTTGTTTACCTATGGTAGTTGGCATTTTAATCTACTTGATGTTGTTTACCATATGCTAAAATGTTCAAACAATCGGAGAGCAATATTTGTTGAGACATTCCTCATTGAATAATGTATGATAAGCTGCTGTTTTAATTTATTTAAATTTTTTGTTACAAATAGTTTCTTAAAACACCACGCAAACATTAAAAGGGCACCAGTGTACCTTTCACTTGGCCAGTTGACATATAACAGACAGGTTACCCAGTGCTAGTTACATGTTCCATGGCTGGTGGCTGTACACTTGGCCAGGATGGGTCTGGTGTTGACCACTGACGCCATGACAGACAGGTTACCCAGTGCTAATCAAATGTTCCATGGCTGGTGGCTGAACACTTGGCCAGGTTTGTCCATTGACGTCATATGACAGGCAGGTTACCCGGTGCTAATCTCACTTTCCAGGGCTGGTGGCTATAGAATTGAAACTATAATAGACAGATAAATGTATTTTAGCCACACATTACGTGTGAAAATAAATCATATTTTGAATGTCCATTTTCCTTTTCGATTAGTTTGACATCGATTAAATACCATTAGTTATAAGCCTGGATACCAAGGATAGGTAGACAGCATACAAAATTTAAAAACATGCCATGTTTTGTCCGACCTTGTCCAACCTGTCAAATCTGATGCTTATGCAGCATTTACAAGTCCAGGGCAAATAGTTTTGCTATTGATTCTTTAATCTGTTACCATATCAAGAAATTGCATTTATGGATTTTTGAACATACATCAATTATGGTGTTTGATCAGAAATTGTATCTTTTGTTGCCTGTAAGTGGTTGTCGTGTTTGGTAATGGACGATTACGGGGCAACATCAATGGATGGTATTATATCGCAAGTTCCTGAGCTAGGGGTTGCTAGGATTCGAGAAAGATTTATGAATTATGATTAAACAGTACTGGAAATATCTTTGTATTGTTTGATTGAGAAGTCTTATTACATTTGTTCATTGTTAGATGTTGACATGTAATGAAGCTTTAAAGATTTATGTTTCGAAATATTGCATATTCACTTTTCACACTGAAGTATGCCAGCTAAAAAGGAAATATTGCATATTCACTTACTTTTCACACTGAAGTATGTCGGCTAAAAAGGAAATATTGCATATCACTTATTTTTCACACTGAAATATGCCAACTAAAAATCAGGTATACATTTTAGCTACATGTCATACAGATGTAGTTTATAAACTACATAACTGTCAAGAACACCAAGGTAAAATTCTATTTATTTGTTTTTATGCTTTCTTCCGTCCATCCGTCTGACCTTACTAGCTGACAAGTTGTGTTTATAGGGCTTCAAGAACTTCATATACTCATAACAACTGATGACCTTATGTCCCTCTACATCACCCATTATTGATTGCCTAATTTTTTACAGAATTATGGCCCTTTGTTTGACTTATAAATTTCCACTGTAATATTGTGTATAATGACATGTTAACACATTTTTTCTCAAACATTTTATGGCATACTTCAGTGTCAAAAAATTATAACATATATTTTAGACATTTATTATTCTTGATTTTGCCCATCCTCATCGGTTATAGCAAAAAGGTGGGGGAATTCATCACCTTCAGTGATAGTTTCACCCAAAATTGTTTTTGGAAATACCTATGGATTGCAGTGGGGCCTTTTTTCCATTCTCTCAACATTGTATATACTTCTATACAATTTTGTAAAGAATAAGAAAACCTCCCCATTTATACTGTCTCTGATTACAATATGCATATATTCACTTGATTATAATTTCCAATTTATTTACAAAATAATTTGATGCATATTACATATTTTTAGCACTACTGGTCGGCCAGCAGAGCTTATGGGATGCAGAGTTGTCTGTCGTCCATCGTCCGTGGTTAGCTTTTGCCTCGCTTAGATGATAGAGCCTTCGTTTTTCATCTGATCTTAACCAAACTTTACCAAATTGTTAATATCAATGAAAGCTCGGACAAGATCAAAAAACAGCCAGATCGGACTAGTAACACCGGAGTTATGGCCCTTGATTTAGTTAAAAATGCTATATTTTGCCCGTTAAGATGATACGGCCTTCATTTTTTCATCCGATCTTTACCAAACTTTACCAGATTGTTAATATCAATCTTAGTTTAAACGAGTTCGAAAACCAGCCAGATCGAACCAGTAACGCAGGAGTTATGGCCCTTGATTTAGTTAAAACTGCTATATTTTGCCTCGTTAAGGCGATAAGGTCTTAATTTTTCATCCGATCTTTACCAAACTTTATCAGTTTGTTAATATCAATGAAAGCTTGGACAAGTTTGAAAAACAGCCAAATCGGACCAGTAACACTGGAGTTTGCTTAGTTAAAAATTCTATATTTTGCCTCGATAAGATGATAGGGTCTTAATTGTTCATCCGATCTTTACCAAACTTTAATAGATTGTTAATATCAATGAAAGCTCAGATGTGTTCGAAAACCAGCTATATCGGACCAGGAACAACATAGTTATGTGCCCTTGAATTATTGAAAAATGCCATTTTTAGCCTTGTGAACACTCTAGCGCCTTCATTTACTATTCAATCTTTCCCAAACTTGGCCAGATTGTTGATATCATTGAAAGCTCGGACGAGATTGAAAACCAGCCAGATCAAAACAGTAACATCAGAGTAATGGCCCTTTTACAATATTTGGTAATGTGCACTGGAAACCCCAGGGGTCGTGGGTTCAAATCTCACTGGAGGCATATTATTTTTTTTCATAAGAAACCTTGGTTCATTTGTTCCATTTTTTAAGTTTTTAGCCCTACTACGAGCCGAAGGCCAGCTCAGAGCTTATGCTATGGCGAGTTGTCCGTCGTCCGTCCGTTCGTTAACTTTTGTCTTGTTTACGCGATAGGACATCATTATTAATCAGATCTTTTTTTTAAATATATTTCTTTTTAAAAAAAAATTATTGATGTTTTTTCTCATCAGAAACCTTGGTTCTTTTTTCTTTAATTGGGAGCTTAGGGGCCCTTGTTGGATCAGTTTTGCGTAGAGTTATAGGCAAGAACTTCAAAAATCTTCTTCTCTGAAACTACAAGAGATAAAGGTTTAATATTTTTTATTTATTATCAGCTTATGGATCCTCTACCAAGTTTGTTCAAATGGTGACCCTGGGGTCAAATTTGGTCCCTCCCCAGGGGTCACAGTTTTACATAGACTTATATAGGAAAAAACTTCACACATCTCTTCTCTGAAACTATAAGAGCTAAATGTTAAATATTTTGTTTTTATTATCAGCTTATTGTCCTCTACCAAGTTTGTTCAGATAGTGACCCTGGGGTGAAATTTGGCCCTGTCCCAGGGGTCACAGTTTTACATAGACTGATATAGGGAAAAACTTTAAAAATCTTCTTCTCTGAAACTACACCCTGGTGTCTAATTTGTCCCCACCCCAGGGGTCACCGTTTTACATAGACATAATTTTATATAGGGAACAACTTTAAAAATCTTCTTCTGAAACTACAAGAGTCACACATTTAATATTTTGTAATAACATTCAGCTTGTGGTCCTCTACCAAGTTTGTTCAAATGGTGACCCTGGGGTCAAATTTGTCCCCGCCCCTGGGTCACATGTCAAAGTTGGTTTGAGTGTTTATATTAACGAAAGAAGTTTGATTTGTTTTAAAGCTAACCAAACTTGAGCCAAATACATCTCTCCCCCTATATCTTGGTAATTGAAGACACTTTATAAAAAACTAGTTTGATACTGCCATATGTGACACACAATCCTTCTTCCCCCCCCCCCCCCCACCCCCCCCCCCCCCACCCCACCTAACACCACCCCACCCCACCCCACCATGGAAACCATATAGCCAGTAGAGTGATACAGGCCCTGTTGGCCCTCTTGTTTATGTAAAGTTTGTTGAGGGATGGCCACCTAAACCCAAAATATAAAAGCATCTTTTGGAGGACGAAGTGCAAGAACCATAACTAAGGGGAATGATAATAATGTGGACGGGCGGACCGGCGAGCGGGTGTGCATGCGGCGTCAAACTCTTCATTTCCGCTCAATAACTTTTGTTAGGAATGAGATATTGGGATGAAACTTGCAGGATAGGTAGCTTATATTGAAAGGAAGGTTGGGATTGCATTTGGGATCATTGGGATCAAGGTGAAGGTCACTGTTTCTAAAAATAGAAAAATGATTTCCGCTAAATAACTTTAATTGGGAATGAAATAGTGGAATGAAACTTGCTGTGTAGGTACCTTATATGTAAAGGAAGCTTGGGCTTGCATTTGGGCTCACTGGTGTAAAGGTCAAGGTCACTGTTACTAAAAATAGAAAAACAGTTTCCGCTCAATTACTTCAATAAGGAATGAGTTATTAGAATGAAATTTTGCTGTGTAGATAACTTATATCAAAAGGAAGTTTTGGATTGCATTTGGTGTCACTGGGGTCAAGGTCAAGGTCACTGTTACTAAAACTGGAAAAACGGTTTCCGCTCAATGCAGTAAGGAATGATGTATTAGAATGAAACTTGCTGTGTAGGTAGCTTATATCAAAAGGAAGATTGGGGATGCATTTGGGTCACTGGGGTCAATCAAGGTCATTGTTACTAAAAATAGAAAAACGGTTTCTGCTAAATAACTTTAGTTTGGAATGAGATATTGCAACAAAACTTTCTGTGTAGGTACCTTATATGGAAAGGAAGTTTGGGATTACATTTGGGGTCACTGGGATCAAGGTCAAGATCACTTTTACTAAAAATAGAAAAACGGTTTCTGCTCAGTAACTGAAGTAAGAAATTAATCTTGCTGTGTAGGTAGCTTATATCAAAAGGAAGTTTGGGATTGCATTTGGGGATCACTGGGGTCAAGGTCACTGTTACTAAAAGTAGAAAAACGGTTTTCGCTCAATAACTTCAGTTGTGAATGAGATATTGGAACGAAACTTGCCCTTTGTTACTTCATTTTCATTTTACTGGTACAGTAATAGCATTTCAAATGGAAAACTTGGTTTTCGTGGAATTTCCATTTCTTGTTATTTAATTATATGCAAGCATTTTGAAGTCGGAATGAGGCGGGATAAATATATTGATTTGCAAATGTTAAATGTTTGAATAAAGCTAAAGATTGCCGTGTGTCCCTTTAAACATGCTTGGAGGATAGATTCCGATATACTGGGCTGCTTGTTTCTTTAACCTTTCGGCGTTATTTAAATTTGGTCTTGCTAGGTTTACGTCCCCATCCAATGGAAGAGTCTAAGATTAGTGTCTTGCATATGGGTACACCACAGAAACCCTGGGTGGCACTGATGAGGCTCTTACCCCTGATCTCCTGATTCAGAGGCAACTGTTCTATCCGATTTATATGGCAGCAGTGTTTTTAACACTTAACCCGCTAAACACGACTTTAATAGCCTTTACGTCAATTGTAAACCAAGATCAGCCTGCGAGTAACTCGCAGGAAGATCATGGTTTAAAATGTCCGGCTGTTGTCAATTTCCCCACCCCTTTGTCACATAAATGGAATGGTCTTAATTCAAAGAAAGAACAGTCCATTATAAATATGTAGCGGGTTAAGGGTTATGGTTGTATTGGTAAATTACTTGTTAATATTTGGCTTTTAATAACTTTATGAGAATGTGCAAGTGATGTCAAAAGGTTTAACTGATGCATTGACAATGCCAATAATTGACCTAGTACATTTATTTAAAAAACAACTCATGCAACCCTTGACGTTTTTGACGTCATGTGTGCGTGTGAAATAAAAACAACCCTGCTAAACGCTAGCCGCATATTCCGATATTAGCAAGGTAGTGATTCTCTATTTTGTTTATTTTCTAAAGAATTTATTTTGCGAATATAATTTTTAGAAGAGGGATGCAATTACTGAAGAAGATGATGATGATGATGATGATTATGATCATGATGATGATCATAATGAGTATATGAGTTTGATCCCTGCCATGACCATATGTGTTGTGTCCCTTACTGAGCAAGGCATTTTATCTGCATTGCTTAGTACTGGTTCTACCCAGAAAGACATTAAGAGTGATTAAAATAAGAGTTTTTTTTACAATTGATGTAAAATAAATGACATGACTTTGTATATATGATACAGTTTTGTCAGGCTGAAACTTATTACCACCATGACACATTTTGAATGGACTGTTAAAATGAAATTATTATTTATAACTGAAATCATACAAGCAAATATGGTTTTGTCTATTGACATATGTTTTATTTGTTTTATTTGACTTTAAAATGGTCAACTTGACCTATTTTTCTGAAGTAAACAACTATTGTGTCATGAATAGCTCCTTCAGATAAAACACAAGTAGCAATAAATAACTATTATAGCTGTGTTTTTCACCTTCACAGAGAAATAGTGTGAAACTGTTTGTCATCTACTTCTGTGACAAATACCTTCATTTTCATTGGTCATGCTGTGACACCTTATAAACCTTTATATTGATAATAACATTCATGTAGCATAATGCCAAGGGTGTTTTTATATAAAAAAGAAAAAATAAGTAGGGTTATACAAAAGATCAAACATTTATTGAATTTTTATTTTGAAATTGGAGCAACCAGTAAAAACATACATACAGGTGCAGCTAGTAGTCACAAATCATAGTGAATTATAAGACAGAGGAAATAAAGCATGCGGAACGGCTAAAATTAAAGAAACTAACCCACCAACTAACGGCAAAATTACACACCGTTTATCAAAACTCTGGCTAGGTTTTCAGGTCATAATAATAATGTATATGTGCCAATTAAAAGTATAGGATTTTTTACGGGTTCTTAAAATAAAATGAATATGTGTAAAATGAATTATAAGTTGGTCACTTTTTAAGTTAATGCTCCATCTTTTGGGTTTGACCTGGCTGGTTAAAGACGTTTATATTGTACCTCTAGAATTTGGATTCTAAAAGTAAGCAAGTTATATAATTATATACCTTGTTGTCAGTAGGTTTAGAAACAGTGTACATACGTTGTAACATTTGGAACAGTCTATTAAATCATTTTAGAATTATTTTATTTTTAGAATTTTGTGATTCTTGGTTTCAAGAAACTCATTACTCAATAATCTGTTTCTCGCAGCAATTAAAATGCTCATTCAGTTCTGAGAACACACTGAGTTGCATCATAATAGCATGATGTGATGTCATAATAGCATGACGTGATGTTATAATACCAGGGTGTGATGTCATAATACCAGAAAGTGATGTCATGATCGAAGCAACCAAATAAAAATATGAATGAAGCATTCTGATTGGTTCAGTGATAACAATTGGACCAGTGAAACCAGTTAATTTAAGCTCATTACATTCTCAGAACACACTGAGGTTTTACTGGACATTGCATGAGTATTGAGGTTCTCGAAACCCAGAAACACAAAATTCTAATAATAAAATAACTCTAAAATGATTTAATAGACTATTTTAGTTGTTGTTGATGGGATAGCTACTGTAACACAAACTTTAGATTGTGGTCTAATGCAGATTTTGCATATATCATTGTTTGGTAATATAGTGACACTGATTTCATAAACAAATGATTAATATATTATTCATCATATCAAACATTGGGGACTTTTCTTAGTCCTCTAAGAGTAACGTCATTCAAAGTTCATGTTTGCCCAAGTAATGACCATGTTTTATAAATACACTCCTGTTTGGATTTAACTTAAGCATTGACTAACAAATTAATTAGGTCTTTAGGTGCAATATTTACAGTGTCAGCTATGGTCAATGTATAGACAAACATGAACTTTTTTCCTTCAGTCTGTTAGATTTATAATTAAGCAGATTTTCAGATTGAAAATTATTATTGACCACATTTGCAGTGCTACGACATTCTAAGAATGCTTAACTATAAGAAGCCAACAAAAGTAATGAATGGTTCTGCTAATTCAGCTTATGCAGGGCTCAGTATGATGATCTCAACTGGGGATAAGGTCCGGACAAGTGTGACAAAAGCCAAGAAAGTGCCAACATATTTGACAAATATCAATGTAAAGCCATCAAAGTTTGTTACACAAACATTGTTTTGGTCATGAACTATTGTTCTTGTGTCCAGTGGAAGTGTTTTTCCTGGTAAGCTGTACCCAGGTGTTGTTAGCCACATTTTAAAAATTGTTTATGATTGCTGAAAAGTGAACATCTTTCTTTCATTTTTCTTGACATTTCACATAAGCTTCTATACAAAAGATCAGGAGTTTCGGTACATAGCCGGTCATTGATTTAGATGATAAGGTTGTCATCAATATTTGTACAAAAGAAGCCAGTACTAGTCCAGCACTGAGACAGGTCATTGGTCTTTCAGTGATTTTACCACTCAAGTGTATATTGACCTTATTGTCATACTTTGATTTTGACTTGTGTGACAAACAGACAAACAAGTATGTTTATTTTGTTTGCTTTAAATGGCATATCTTTTTATGAAACTTGATACATAGTAATTATTGTCTCATATTTAATTACCTTTTTAATTCTGCGTGACTGGTGATACTTATTTACAGAAATCTACGTGACTTTTGATAAGAAAATAAATTATTTACAGATTCTTTTTTACTTACTGTAAGGATATTGATCTGACCAGCTATATACAGAATATGTGTGCATGTATGGGGTTTAACGGCGCTTTTAACTATCTTTCAGTCATATCACGACTGTGTCTACTTGTAGCAGTGAGCTAAATGGTCAACTTTATAGTGCTGCCACTGGAAACCATGCCCTAGACACATGACATGACACTCAACCAGTTACATCATACTGGCACAGGGCCGACCAGTTCTAGAACTATCCTTATATATGCTGAATGTCAAGCAAGGGGCTGCTAGTACCATTTTTATGAAGTCTTTGGTATGACCCGGACAGGGATTAAACTGTTTGACCTTTGGCATAAGGGGCCAAGCCTCGGTATACAGAATATGAGTACCTTGTAGCATGGTCGGTGACATTTCCTTTGATGAATGCAGAGCATTAAATCGTTGAATTTAGGGTAACTAAAGGAGCGTGGCTATACCGTACTACATCTACCAGATATTGGAATTTAGAGTACGATCACTATGACGTCACAGTGTTACTAAGTACACCATGCTACAAAAAAGATAGAGTCTGTCTCAGCTCGTTGGTTATTTAAACACCTCGATGGGCTACACTCATCTCGGTGTTTAAATAAGCCCACTCGCTGAGTCTCTATCTATTACATAGATATGATTATTAACTGACATAACTGTTGTCTAACATGATAATTATCTAAAATTGATTATTGACTAAGATGATTATTATCTGTGAATTGTTACAGTAATTGTTATAGTTATTGTCTTCCATTACCTTCTTTCTTCTTGTTCATAATAAATTATTTTATAAAAGAGACAAAAATAACTTTATAATCTAAAAATACAGTTTTAATTGCATTATGTATGGTAGTATTTGTATGTACTGTTCAATATAAAGCAATTTAGTCTGATTATTAGTTATGTGTTTTTATATTACAGTACATCCATTTAGAAAAAAAAAGTTCAAACATTATTAGAAACTATATATTGAAATTAATATTGGATTTTTTGGTTAAATCAGGTGCCATAGGTTGACATCTGATTTTTTAAATTATTTTTTTGGAGTCATAAAGTGCATTTAGAACTCTTGTATTTCCATTATGCTTGGCAAATACTGTCTGGATCGTAGACCATTCGTACCAGTTACACCAAATCTACAGACAATCACTACAAGTATAGAACATGGTGATATCGGATTGGATTTTCAATCATTCGTGCATACAACATAATAATTACATTAATAAACTTCATCTTTCTTTTTTTCAACTATCAAAATTGTTTTGAACATTTTCTTTTTCAGTTCAGTTAAAGATATATGAACATCAAGCAATGTTTGATTAAGAATTGTAAATTTGAAATATTTGAAATCTACAGTTAATTTGCCAATTCTGAACCAGTTTTTAAACCGGTTTATCTGCATTTATGGAATTTTATCTTGCAATTCTACTTTTTAGCTCACCTGAGCCAGAGCATGCCACTTGTTGTTTGTCCTTGGTTCCTTTCAGATATCTGTCTGTGGTCAAGGCCTTGGTTCTTTCACACTTTCTGTGTCTCTGGTCAATGCCTCGGGTCCTTTGAGCTTTCTTTGGTCTAAGCCTTGGTTCCTTCACACTTTCTGTATCTGTGGTTGATGCCTTGATTCCTTCACACTGTCCTTGGTCAAGGCCTTGGTTCCATCACACTTTTTGTGTCTGTGGTCAAGGCCTTGGTTCCATCACACTTTCTGTGTCTGTGGTCAAGGCCTTGGTTCCATTGCACTTTCTGTGTCTGTGGTCAGTGCCTTGGTTCCTTTACACTTTCTGTGCCTGTGGTCAAGGCCTTGGTTCCTTCACACTTGCTGTGTCTGTGGGCAAGGCCTTGGTTCCTTCAAACTGTCTGTGGTCAAGGCCTTGGTTTCTTCACACTTTCTGTGTCTGTGGTCAAGGCCTTGGTTCCTTTACACTTTCTGTGTCTGTGGTCAAGGCCTTGGTTCCTTTAAACTTTATGTGTCTGTGATCAAGACCTTGGTTCCTTCACATTTTCTGTGTCTGTGGTCAAGGCATTGGTTACTTCAAACTTCCTGTGTCTAGGGATGTCACGATATCAGAAACCAATATCGCGATATATTGCAATATTTATTAAATTATCGCGATATATATCGCGATATATTGCCTTAATCTTCTGCATGCAATTGTAAGCTATATTTCTTCTTATATGTACATGACAAGTATAAAATAAAAACATAGTACTGTTAAAACATTTTATAATGCTTTAGGATGCACAGCTTTTGACTAGAACAAGAACATGAGAAACAAAACAAAACTCATTTTGCATAGTACAGTAGACAGTACTAGACACACACAGTCACATTAAGTAGTGTTCTAAAAGTTTTCGCTTTATTTTGAAAGACATATATTTTAGACGGCGTAGAAAGGCAGAATCACCCTACTTTGAAATGGCAACTATTCAATAATGCTTGTGAAAACAGGCTTACCGGTACACATTTGATGATTGATAATTCATCATGTAATTGGGCCAAACAAGATCGCACCTCGGCTGCAGTATAGACACACTTTAGTGTTTGCCCTAGTTTTTCCTCCAATCAGACGGTGAGGAATTTTATTAATTATTGGTGTTATTATAACACTAGCTCTCTTATTTTCTGCTTCTTCGGGGTCAAAAATAAATGAGACTACCTCACACAGTGCATCCCCAACACACAGGCCGTTTCGTAGACTGCGACGACATAAATGAAAATATATTTCTTTGCGCCATTTGTGTATTCGCCATTTGTGTATTGAACATACATACATTTTGAACATACATAAATTAATAAAGTCCGTTACTCGACAGCACAAAAATAGTACGTCAACACAAAATATCACAATGCGTAATGTCCGGTAAGTTTTGACTGAACGATAACCCAGGTTAAAATATGCACTGTTCATGTACATTTCGCCGATTTATAAATATTTAAATTATCCCCATTAAAATTATATTTCTTTGCTCTTTAAAACGTGCGTAAAACAAAATTAACAAACAACAAACACAAATAAAAAACAACGTCAGCAAACACAAATAAAGTCAATTTTATTTTTGCCGATTTTATATTTTTCACATGTTTGACCGCTAGCATTTGTTTTATCTCAGTTCAGTCTAATTAACCAGTAATCAATCAGAAGCTGGTAGCAATCAATTAAACAGTTAATCCAATCAAGTCATAATAGTCTCCACCTGCAAAAAGCATCATAAACTTCAAAGATAAATTGTTAACACAATAGCAGCGATTAGATTACACAGTGACACCATTTACAGACAGGTTATTTCCGCCTCTGTGCCACAAGCTGTGACAGCAGCGAATTTAATTGGTCGAGAGGTGATCAAGGTCGTCAGGCAAGGTGTCAATCACTGTGATGCAGCGCGTGCTCATTACTTTGATGTTTGGGCTATCGAAATAGGTACATGTGTATTGGATTGATGCTTTGAAGCAAATACACGCGCGTCATAAAAACGCACAGGTGGTAAATTAGCTGCGTCAGAATTGGGTCAAATTGAATTTCCATACGTCAAAACGAGCGTGTACGCGTCTATTGAGAACCCTGTATAATGTATAAATAAAATGGCTGGACGACGCAGCTTCGTGGAGTGGTACAAGTTTTTTTATTTCTCACTTTCAAATAAGCGTGCAAAGATTAAAAGCCGCAGAAATACGATGGATATAAAAGAAAACACAACACACTTCATGAATATCGCGGAATACCTGTATGTACTTTTAAGGTTTTGGTTCCTTCAGACTTTCTGTGTCTGTGATCAAGGCCTTGGTTCCTTCATACTTTCTGTGTCTGTGGTCAAGGTTTTGGTTCCTTCACACTGTCTGTGGTCAAGGCCTTGATTCCTTCACACTTTCTGTGTCTTGGTCACGGTCTTGGTTCTTTCCTACTTTCTATGTCTGTGGTCAAGGCCTTGGTTCCTTCACACTTGCTGTGTCTGTGATCAAGGCCTTGGTTCCCTCACACTGTCTGTGGTCAAGGCCTTGGTTTCATCACACTGTATGTGGCCAAGGCCTTGGTTCCTTTACACTTTCTGTGTTTGTTGTCAAGGCCTTGGTTCCTTCACACTTTCTGTGTCTGTGGTCGAGGCCTTGGTTCCTTCACACTGTCTGTGGTCAAGGCCTTGGTTCCTTCACACTTTCTGTGTCTGTGGTCTAGGCTTTGGTTCCTTCACACTTCCTGTGTCTGTGGCCAAGGCCTTGGTTCCTTCACACTGTCTGTGGTCAAGGCCTTGGTTCCTTCACACTTTCTGTGTCTGTGGTCAATGCCTTGGTTCCTTCACACTTGCTGTGTCTGTGGTTGAAGCCTTGGTTCCTTCACACATTCTGTGCCTGGCTGTTGCCTTGATTGCTTCACACTGTCTGTTGTCAAGGCCTTGGTTCCTTCACACTTGCTGTGTCTGTGATCAAGGCCTTGGTTCCCTAACACTGTCTGTGGTCAAGGCCTTGGTTTCCTCACACTGTATGTGGCCAAGGCCTTGGTTCCTTCACACTTTCTGTGTCTGTGGTCAAAGTCTTGGTTCCTTCACACTTTCTGTGTCTGTGATCAAGGCCTTGGTTCCTTCATACTTTCTGTGTCTGTGGTCAAGGTTTTCCTTCACACTGTCTGTGGTCAAGGCCTTGTTTCCTTCACAATTTTTGTGTCTGTGGTCAAGATCTGATTCCTTCACACTTTCTGTGTCTTGGTCAAGGCCTTGGTTCCTTCCCACTTTCTGTGTCTGGTTAAGGCATTGGTTCCTTCACACTTACTGTGTCTGTGATCAAGGCCTTGGTTCCCTCACACTGTCTGTGGTCAAGGCCTTAGTTCCTTCACACTTTCTGTGTCTGTGGTCAAGGCCTTGGTTCCTTTACACTTTCTTCACACATTCTGTTTCCTTCACACTTACTGTGTCTGTGATCAAGGCCTTGGTTCCCTCACACTGTCTGTGGTCAAGGCCTTAGTTCCTTCACACTTTCTGTGTCTGTGGTCAAGGCCTTGGTTCCTTTACACTTTCTGTGTCTGTGGTCAAGGTTTGGTTCCTTCCCACTTTCTGTGTCTATGGTCAAGGTCTTGGTTATTTCACACTTTCTTTGTCTGTGGTCAACGTCTTTGTCTCTGCACACTTTTGGTTCCTTCACACTTTCTGTGTCAGTGATCAAGGCCTTGGTTCCTTCATACTTTCTGTGTCTGTGGACAAGGTTTTGGTTCCTTCACACTATCTGTGGTCAAGGCCTTGATTACTTCACACTTTCTGTGTCTTGGTCAAGGTCTTGGTTCCTTCCTACTTTCTATGTCTGTGGTCAAGGCCTTGGTTCCTCCAGACTTGCTGTGTCTGTGATCAAGGCCTTGGTTCCCTTACACTGTCTGTGGTCAAGGCCTTGGTTTCCTCACACTGTCTGTGGTCAAGGCCTTGGTTCCTTCACACTTTCTGTGTCTGTTGTCAAGGCCTTGGTTCCTTTACACTTTCTGTGTCTGTGGTCAAGGTTTGGTTCCTTCACACTTTCTGTGTCTATGGTCAAGGTCTTGGTTATTTCACACTTTCTGTGTCTGTGATGGAGGCCTTTGTTCCTTCCCATTTTCTGTGTCGGTGGCCGAGGCCTTGATGCCTTCACATTTGCTGTGCCTGTGGTCAAGGCTTTGGTTCCTTCCAGCTTTCTGTGTCTCTGGTCAAGGCCTTGGTTCCTTCACACTTTCTGTGTCTGGTCAAGGCCTTGATTCCTTCACACTTTCTGTGACTGTGGTCGAAGCTTTTGTTCCTTCACACTGTATGTGTCTGTGGTCAAGGCCTTGGTTCCTTTACACTTTCTGAGTTTGTGGTCAAGGCCTTGGCTCCTTCACACTTTCTGTGTCTGTGGGCAAGGTCTTGGTTCTTTCAAACTGTCTGTGGTCAAGGCCTTGGTTCCTTCACACTTTCTGTGTTTGTGGTCAAGGCTTTGGTTCCTTCACACTTTCTGTGTCTGTGGCCAAGGCCTTGGTTCCTTCACACTGTCTGTGGTCGTGGCCTTGGTTCCTTTACACTTTCTGTGTCTGTGGTCAAGGCCTTCATTCCTTCACACTTCCTGTGTCTGTGGTCAAGGCCTTGGTTCTTTCACACTTCCTGTGGCTGTGGGCAAGGCCTTGGTTCCTTCACACTTGCTGTGTCTGTGGTCGAGGCCTTGGTTCCTTCACACAGTCTTTGGTCAAGGCCTTGGTTCTTCACACTGTCTGTGGTCAAGGCCTTGGTTCCTTTACACTTTCTGTGTTTGTTGTCAAGGCCTTGGTTCCTTCACACTTTCTGTGTCTGTGGTCAAGGCCTTGGTTCCTTCACACTGTCTGTGGTCAAGGCCTTGGTTCCTTCACACTTTCTGTGTCTGCGGTCTAGGCTTTGGTTCCTTCACACTTCCTGTGTCTGTGGCCAAGGCCTTGGTTCCTTCACACTGTCTGCGGTCAAGGCCTTGGTTCCTTCACACGTTCTGTGTCTGTTGTCAATGCCTTGGTTCCTTCACACTTGCTGTGTCTGTGGTTAAGGCCTTGATTCCTTCACACATTCTGTGCCTGGCTGATACCTTGATTGCTTCACACTGTCTGTTGTCAAGGCCTTGGTTCCTTCACACTTGCTGTGTCTGTGGTTGAGGCCTTGGTTCCTTCATACTCTTTCTGTGTCTGTGGTCAAAGTCTTGGTTCCTTCACACTTTCCGTGTCTGTGATCAAGGCCTTGGTTCCTTCATACTTTCTGTGTCTGTGGTCAAGGTTTTGGTTCCTTCATACTGTCTGTGGTCAAGGCCTTGATTTCTTCACACTTTCTGTGTCATGGTCAAGGTCTTGGTTCCTTCCTACTTTCTATGTCTGTGGTCAAGGCCTTGGTTCCTTCACACTTGCTGTGTCTGTGATCAAGGCCTTGGTTCCCTTACACTGGCTGTGGTCAAGACCTTGGTTTCCTCACACTGTCTGTGGTCAAGGCCTTGGTTCCTTCACACTTTCTGTGTCTGTTGTCAAGGCCTTGGTTCCTTTACACTTTCTGTGTCTGTGGTCAAGGTTTGGTTCCTTCACACTTTCTGTGTCTATGGTCAAGGTCTTGGTTATTTCACACTTTCTGTGTCTGTGATGGAGGCCTTTGTTCCTTCCCATTTTCTGTGTCGGTGGTCGAAGCCTTGATGCCTTCACATTTTCTGTGCCTGTGGTCAAGGCTTTGGTTCCTTTCAGCTTTCTGTGTCTCTGGTCAAGGCCTTGGTTCCTTCACACTTTCTGTGTCTGGTCAAGGCCTTGATTCCTTCACACTTTCCGTGTCTGTGATCAAGGCCTTGGTTCCTTCATACTTTCTGTGTCTGTGGTCAAGGTTTTGGTTCCTTCATACTGTCTGTGGTCAAGGCCTTGATTTCTTCACACTTTCTGTGTCTTGGTCAAGGTCTTGGTTCCTTCCTACTTTCTATGTCTGTGGTCAAGGCCTTGGTTCCTTCACACTTGCTGTGTCTGTGATCAAGGCCTTGGTTCCCTTACACTGGCTGTGGTCAAGACCTTGGTTTCCTCACACTGTCTGTGGTCAAGGCCTTGGTTCCTTCACACTTCCTGTGGCTGTGGGCAAGGCCTTGGTTCCTTCACTCTTGCTGTGTCTGTGGTCGAGGCCTTGGTTACTTCACACTGTCTTTGGTCAAGGCCTTGGTTTCTTCACACTGTCTGTGGTCAAGGCCTTGGTTCCTTTACACTTTCTGTGTTTGTTGTCAAGGCCTTGGTTTCTTCACACTTTCTGTGTCTGTGGTCGAGGCCTTGGTTCCTTCACACTGTCTGTTGTCAAGGCCTTGGTTCCTTCACACTTTCTGTGTCTGCGGTCAAGGCTTTGGTTCCTTCACACTTCCTGTGTCTGTGGCCAAGGCCTTGGTTCCTTCACACTTTCTGTGTCTGTGGTCTAGGCTTTGGTTCCTTCACACTTCCTGTGTCTGTGGCCAAGGCCTTGGTTCCTTCACACTGTCTGTGGTCAAGGCCTTGGTTCCTTCACACTTTCTGTGTCTGTGGTCAATGCCTTGGTTACTTCACACTTGCTGTGTCTGTGGTTGAGGCCTTGGTTCCTTCACACATTCTGTGCCTGGCTGTTGCCTTGATTGCTTCACACTGTCTGTTGTCAAGGCCTTGGTTACTTCACACTTGCTGTGTCTGTGGTTGAGGCCTTGGTTCCTTCATACTCTTTCTGTGTCTGTGGTCAAAGTCTTGGTTCCTTCACACTTTCTGTGTCTGTGATCAATGCCTTGGTTCCTTCATACTTTCTGTGTCTGTGGTCAAGGTTTTGGTTCCTTCACACTGTCTGTGGTCAAGGCCTTGATTCCTTCACACTTTCTGTGTCTTGGTCAAGGTCTTGGTTCCTTCCTTCTTTCTATGTCTGTGGTCAAGGCCTTGGTTCCTTCACACTTGCTGTGTCTGTGAACAAGGCATTGGTTTCCTCACACTGTCTGCGGTCAAGGCCTTCAGGTTCCTTCACACTTTCTGTGTCTGTGGTCAAGGTTTGGTGCCTTCACACTTTCTGTGTCTATGGTCAAGGTCTTGGTTATTTCAAACTTTCTTTGTCTGTGGTCAAGGTCTTTGTTCCTTTACACTTTCTGTGTTTGTGGTCAAGGCCTTGGTTCCTTCACACTTTCTGTGTCTGTGATTGAGGCCTTGGTTCCTTCACATTGTCTGTGGTCAAGGTCTTGGTTCCTTCACACGTTCTGTGTTTGCGGTCAAGGCTTTGGTTCCTTCACACTTTCTGTGTCTGTGGCCAAGGCCTTGGTTCCTTCACACTGTCTGTGGTCGTGGTCAAGGCTTTGGTTCCTTCACACTTTCTGTGACTGAACCAAGGCCTTGGTTCCTTCACACTTGCTGTGTCTGTGGTTGAGTCCTTGGTTCCTTCACACTTTCTGTGTCTTGGTCGTGGCCTTGGTTCTTTTACACTTTCTGTGTCTGTGGTCAAGGCCTTGGTTCCTTCACACTTCTTGTGTCTGTGAAGGCCTTTTTTTCTTCACACTTTCTGAGGCTGTGGTCAAGGCCTTGGTTCCTTCACGCTTGCTGTTTCTGTGGTCGAGGCCTTGGTCCCTTCACACTGTCTGTGGTCAAGGCCTTGCTTCCTTCACACTTTCTGTGGTCAAGACGTTGGTTCTTTCACACTTTCTGTGCCTCTGATTGACGCCTTGGTTCCTTCATGATTTCTGTTTCTGTGATTGAGGTCTGTGTTCCTTCACACTTTATGTGCCTATGGTCAAGGCTTTGGTTCCTTCCAGCTTTCTTTGTCTGTGGTTGAGGCCTTGGTTTTACACTTTCTGTCTATGTTCGAGGCCTCTGGTCCTTTGAACGTTTTTATGTCTTTGGTCGAGGCCTTTTTTCCTTCACACTTTCTTCCTATGGTCAAGGCCTCTGTTCCTTTGATTTTTTTTGTGTCCGTGGTTGAGACATTGGTTCCTTCATACTTTCTGTCTTTGTGGTTGAGACATTGTTTCCTTCACACTTTCTGTCTTTGTGAATGAAACATAGGTTCTTTTACAGTTCCTGTGTCTGTTGTTGAGGCTTTGTGTCCTTTGAACTTTCTGTGTCTGTGGTCAAGGCCTTAATTCCTTCACACTTTCTGTTTGTGTCTGTGGTTGTGAATCCTTTGAAATCTCTGTTGTAGAGGCCTTAGTTCCTTCTCACTTTCTGTGTCTGTGGTCAAGGCCTGGGGTCCTTCATACTTTCTATGTCTGTGGACAAGGCCCTGCAAATTGATTCCTTCGCACTTTCCTTGGTTGAGGTCTCTAATCCTTCGAACTTCTGTGTCTGTGGTTGAGGCCTTGGGTCCTTCCAACTTTCTGTGTCTGTTGTCGAGACCTCGGATCCTTTGAACTCTCTGTTTCTGTGATCAAGCCCTCAGGTCATTCCAACTGCCAACTTCCTTTTTCTGTGGTCGAGGCCTCTGGTCCTTTACACTTTCTTTCCATGTTAATATTTGTACTTTGATCTTTCTAAAACTTCATACTCATCTAGCTGAGCTTTTTGATTTAAATTAAAGAACATTGTAATTTTTTTGTAGTTTTGTGTTTGCATGAAAACAAAGTTCATACAATCTAGAAATGAGCCGATTGATTTTGTGGTAAATTTCTAGATCCTGATGCCAATTTTATTGGTTTAGTCCCTCCCAGCCACTGACCCTTTTAAGGTGATAGCCCTCCTGTCAACTGTTTTGTGTTTGTGATGTCACATACCTTGCCTCTTATTTTTCATTTTAATTATTGTTTGTTTTCGATTGCCTGTTTTTGGTTGACTGTGGTCTTTGAATGCTATATTTACCCATTTTTAGCTCTACTGATCAGAGATGTTAAACATGGCCGCCATCAGCCATCTTTGTTTACATAGAGTTATATAATGAAAACTTGTAGCGACTACTCCTCTGAAACTACTTGACGGATTTTCATAAAACTTCACAGGAATGCTGATCTAGCTATCAAAATCTCAGTAGAGCTTCAAGGTCATTGGCCTCTTGTTATAATTATAAATTATGTAATTTGGTACATAGATACTACACATACAATTCATGTGTCGTCATCCAAGACAGATTGCAGCTAACTTGAAAAATGGTGTGTGGAGACGTACAGTATGTTTCTCAAAATTTGTTCAAGTTTGGAGACAAGTCTGAATGAAGTCGGGTCACTTTCAAGCTGAAGTTGTCCTTGTTGTCATTGGCAGACTACCTAAAGACAACTTTTTTCTTTCCTCTGAAGTCTGCTGTCCCAATTTGCTGAAAAAGATGTAAAGCTTTTATTGTCATCTTTTTCAATATCCTGATTTATGTAACTGGTTATTTGATAACACTCATAATCCATCACAGGTGAGTATTGAAATTGAAAACTTTCAAAGGCCTTTAAGATGTTGTATATTTTAATTAAAAGATATAAAGAGATGACCTAAAGGCTTATGCTATGAAAAGTTTCAGTGAAGCCTGCATGGCAGTTTTCATTTTCCTTTCTATGACTTAATGAAAATCCAGTTGTACCATACCCTTCAAGTAAACTTACTCTTTCAATATGTATCCAGCATGGTGCAATTGAAATAAATTACTTTCAGAATTTAAATTTTACCCTTAATGCTTTATTTATGGTTTTATAATATGCCTCTTTTTCTTTTTGAAATATCTACTGGTTGCTTTAATTGAGTACATTAAGAGTTACCAACTCATAATTCATTTTACACATATTCAGTCACGGGTATTTTAAGAACCTGTGAATAAACCTATACATTTTAATTGGCACATACACATTATTATATGACATCTGGACAGAGTTTTGATAAACGGTTTAGTAGTGTAATTTTGCCGTTCTTTGGCAGGTTAGTTTTCTTTAACGGTCACAAAACTTGAATCTCTTAAAATCAGCTTCTGACTGAAATGTTTTCATTGTTGTATTTATGTTTACCTATAAACATAGAAACCTGCTTTACAGACATAAAACGTAAATGAATCCCATGTACCTTTATTAATAATAAAATAAGGCGTAATGTCGATTTAATCCAACCTTTGTTCACTACTGTTTGCTTCGACATTCGTAGGCATGGAGTGGAAAATGTCGCTTCATGCTTGTATTGATATTTACTGGGGTTAGAGAAAATAGATAGGAAATGAGAATATTTCAATGAGAAATTAAAATTAAAAAAACAGGGCCAGTATTTTTAGCTCGACTGATCAAGCTTCGTGGTGCATTGTCCGTCCGTCTGTAAACTTTTTTTTGTGGCGACTACTCCTCTGAAACTACTTGACGGATTTTCATGAAACTTCACAGGAATGTTGCTCTTGGTGTCTAGTTGATCCTAGCAAAAATTCAGGTCGGCCGGTAATTCAAGATGCCCACTATGGCTAAAAACAGGGGGGAGGACGTAAACCTGCTCATGACGAGCTTTAAGTGGAGAAAATGTTTCTGATGTGACAAAATGGCGATTTTTGGATGATTTTCGTTATTGTCGGAAGCAATTTTGACAGGTAGGCGCATATCATATGATTTATTTGTTAAATGATTGTGTTAATAAGGGGCTACTGTATCTCCGATTCACTCGGTTTTTTATTTCAATGTCCTAGCTAGCGGATTTAAAAAGTTATTCCATGTACAGTTTGAGAATGTCTTTGTTTACAAAGTTGAATCTGTCCTTGCCGTGCCTTTTTTTCGCATTTTAAAAGAAAATACATTGTTTATACATGGTTTAAGCGTGGAATTCGTATAGAAAATACATAATCAGTCTTATTTTCCTTCATGAAGTTTTGGGGAGGCATTTATGGCCGAAAAAACAGGTTTATGCAGATTTTGGCACATGACTGTAACTTTATGCAATTTTGGTTCCCTGATGAGGCCAAGTAATTGGACGAAAAAATGCATTCCTGACTCTACTATGTTAAAATAAAGAACAAAAGCTGATCCAAAGTATCTAATAATATTTTTCAGAGAGACTGTAACAATGCCGAGATATAGGAAGAAAACTTCCCTAACGTTGTATGGTAGGAAAGGCCGGAACCGATCCAAAATAGTAAATGTAGTATCTCCAACTAAAAACTATAAACGGCCTTGTATAAGATCTACACCTATACGGTTTAAACGGCCAATCATATATTCAAAATCCCCTATTGTCAAAGCAAGGTTAACGACATCACCTAGTAGTCACTCTTCCTTGACAAAGATATACACGGCAACGAAATTGTCGGAATCGCCAGTAAAAATCAACGACTTCATGGCCGATTCTATTTTGGACGATGTTATTGTGACTCCTGTTAAAATTCAACAAGGACTAAGCATGTGCGTGCAAGAATGTTCACCAATCAGAACATTAAAGTCTAAGAAAACGTTACAATTTGGACATGCCACCACAGACGCAGCTGAAACAGTAACAATAGGAAAAGTCAGTAGTCAGGAGAATGTGACAAAAAGTGCAGATGAAATTTCTGAAACAATGCAGCTTTTGTCTAGACTAGTAAATGAAGGCACTTACTCCACAAAATTGCATAAAGTTACAGTCATGTGCCAAAATCTGCATAAACCTGTTTTTTTCGGCCATAAATGCCTCCCCAAAACTTCATGAAGGAAAATAAGACTGATTATGTATTTTCTATACGAATTCCACGCTTAAACCATGTATAAACAATGTATTTTCTTTTAAAATGCGAAAAAAAGGCACGGCAAGGACAGATTCAACTTTGTAAACAAAGACATTCTCAAACTGTACATGGAATAACTTTTTAAATCCGCTAGCTAGGACATTGAAATAAAAAAACGAGTGAATCAGAGATACAGTAGCCCCTTATTAACACAATCATTTAACAAATAAATCATATGATATGCGCCTACCTGTCAAAATTGCTTCCGACAATAACGAAAATCATCCAAAAATCGCCATTTTGTCACATCAGAAACATTTTCTCCACTTAAAGCTCGTCATGAGCAGGTTTACGTCCTCCCCCCTGAAAAAATAGATTTTAAAAAGGCGTCACTACTTCTCAAAATTCATAAGTGATGATTTGGAACCTTTACCAAAATGACTGCCACAACATGTTGTTGGTCCAAACCAAAGTTTTAAAAAATACGACTTTGTGGCGACTGTAACTTCTCAAAAACCGTAAGTGATATTGAACTGAAATCTTTACCAAAATGACTTGCATGACATCTTGCAGGCTGATCAGGGTTTACACTGTCTGGGTGCTCATCAGTCATATGACCGAAACATCCCTTTGTACTGTAATTGAACTGATCCAAATTCAAAGAAAGGACAGTTATACATTCCTAGAGGGGTAAGGATTGTCTCCTTTGTATTTTTGGCTCTCAGAAAAGACTGTTAACAATTGTAGGATTTTAAGATTTTATTTTGATTCTGATTTTCCAAATATAACCACTGAGACAAGAGCAGATCTACTTGTACTGGTGAGATAGTAACCTAATTATCAGGAGAAATTGCATAACATGACCTGTGACCTGGTCAGACACCTGCTATATTTATGAATACGGATTATTCCATTTATGTTACAAAAGGGTGATTTGGAGAAATTACTGTTGAGCAGCAAATTGGATATACTAAGGTTGATGTTGTAAGGGATTTAATTGATATAGCTTTATAATTAAAAGTTGTGGCAGCATTATGACATTTTTATAAGCTGGAAAAGGATATAAAAAAATATTCTTTAGACAAGGATAAAACTGAATGAGATTATAATGTTGCATACTCTTAGGTTATGTTGCATAATAAATCATAATATTTAGGAATGTAGGAATGTTGCTCTTGATGTCTAGTTGGTCCTAAATAAAAATCAGGTTGTCCTAAAATTCAAGATGGCCACCATGGCAAAAAATATATTTTTAATACAATTTTGTGGTGACTACTCTAAACGATGTGGTATCAATTTGGTACCTTTACCAAAATGACTTCCATAAAACTTTACAGGAATGTTCAGGGGCGTTCTTGGGGCTAATTTAGGTATACGCACCATCAAGTTTTGGATTCACAAATGTGCCTAACCCCACTATACCTTCAGTTTTTATTGCATTTTTCTCATTTTTAGCCTTTTTTTATTTGTTTGCTTCTTTAATAGCTGTGTACGCACTTGCGTCAGTGCGTATGCCCAGGTACGCCCCTGATGTTGGTCTTGATGTCCAGTTAGTCCCAAGTAAAAATCAGGTTGGGCGGGAATTCAAGATGGCTGCCACCACTTAATACAAGTTTATGGCAACTACTTCTCAAAAACCATAAGTGGTATTGATTTGGAACCTTTACTAATATGACTGGTATGACCTGAAGTTGGTCCTAAACAAAATTCATTTTGATTCTATGTCAAACAAACATGGCTGCCAGCGACCATCTTTTTTACATAGAGTGATATAGGAAAAACTAGTGGTGATTACTTCTCTGAAAGTGTTGGTCTTATTTCCATAAAACTTCACAGGTTCCCATTGCTGATCTAGCTATCAAAATCTATCAGTAGAGCTTCAAGGTCATTGACCTCTTGTTTTATTAATTGTTCAGTAAAAATGTATGGTAAAAAACTGAAAAAAAAAGTTTTTTTCCATTTGCAACAAATGTAATATATATAAACATTATATCACCCCCCCACACACACACACACACACACACACACACACACACACCACCCCACCACCACACCCACTTTCCTGGGAACACAACATTATGTTTTTTCGTCTGCCAAATTTTAGGGTAGGACAATCGGTATTCCTAAAAATGAAATGCTGGCCTAAAGTTCAATTCCAGCGCCCTGTAAAATATCAATGGGTTAGCATACTGTTAATATTATAGATTATTTAATAGATATTGTATTGTACAGTGAAAGTCTTTAAAAATGAGAACGCTTCTATTTATGTTTTATTTCTTAGCACTCATAATGAAGAACAAAGGCTATTCTTGGCTTCAAACAGTTCTGAATGGATTGTCGTCATAATAACGTGAGAAATGTATAACATATTTGAATACTGGTATTGTTCCTGTTATTGTCTAAAATAAATGAAAATTGATTTCTATAATTCAGTGAATAAATTATTCAGTTTTTATGTGAGGAGCCCATGTAGATTTATTGCTTTCGATTAAGTGGTTTGATATAGATTTGATAGCTGTATTCGTTTCATAATCTGAATAGGCTTTTGAAAATGGTAATACATGACCATTCAAATACTTCAGAAGAAAGTTTCAACTAATTCCATACTCAGCCGACAGGAGTTTTCAAAGCAAATCAATGCTGTATTTATGTTTTCATAAGCATAGAAAGTTATGATTTAAAAAGGTTAAAAATTAATCAAGCATGTGAAGGTAGTAGACATGTAGTTAGATTATAACATTGTAAACAGTCATGGTGTTGGTGCGCAATATATGACATTTCTTCTATTTTGATATATCTTAATTTTGTAAAAAAAAAAAAAATGAAATGTTGATCTGCATGTGATGTATATTCCCATGCATTTAACCTGAGTTTAAATACAAAAACTGTTAAAATAGTTTGGTAATATAAAAATTATTATCCATAAAATTTTAACCTGAGTTTAAATACAAAATCTGTTAAAATAGTTTGGTAATATAAGAATTATTATCCATAAAATCCAAATGACCCGTCACTCGAGACAAACTTCCAATCGTATTAAAACATGGCCTGAGACTAATCCCTATTTGGATTAACAGTTTAATGGTTGATAGCTAGGTTAACAATCTTAAATAAATTTAGAAAGGTGTTTTATAATTGTTCTGATCCTTTGTGAGTTAAATGGTGATTAAAATGGTGATTAGGCTAAGGTAATTCAGTAGGTTGTAGGTTCAGTTCCAGGCCGGGTCATATCAAAGACTTCATAAAAATGGTACTAGTAGCTTCCTTGCTTGACATTCAGCATATAAGGGTAGTTTCGGTCTGATCAACCCAGTGTCAGTATAATGTGACTATCATATACCCCCGTTTAAACGCTCCCAGGGGTCATGCATTTTACAAAAGGGGTGGTTTGTTTGTTTGTTTGTTTGTTTGTTTGTATGGTGTTTTATGTCATTTTCAAAACATGTAAGGCTATATTTATTTATGGTGGAGGCAAACCACACACTTTTCCTGGGTAGAACAAGTACTGTACTCCAGTCCCGCCATCAGTAAAATTCGACACATTCCTCACAAGTCGAGCTCTCAGTGGGATCAAACCCGCAGCAGTGAGAGGCGAGATTTACAACACAACGTCGTTAACTCCTCGGACATGGAAGCACTTACAAACAAAAGTGTGTGTGTGTGTGTGTGTGTGTGTGTGTGTTTGTGTGTGGTGGTGGGGTTGGGGGTATATGAGGTCATTTTATTAAGAAAACCAAATATATTAGATATAAACAAAATGGAAAAATGCTAGTAAGCATGCTGTGTGTTAAAAAAATGACCTTTTACACTAAAAGGCTTCAATGTGAGATTATTAATGGTAATTATTTAGCACTGGTAAGTTTATTTGCCGTAGAGAAAATTAAGTTGGGGTGGGTCGGGCAGGGTGGTATTGGGGGGGAGCGTCTAAACAGGGGTATACGGTAAGGTAAGTGGACGTGTTTATGGTATGGTATTCCAGTGAGTTGAGAATTGCGCTCACTGCTAGGTAGACACTGGGTGCGTTCAGGGTTCTCCAATCGGCAACCACATTAGTTAACTTTGGGTTACCAAAGACCACCGATGGAAACATTTGGTACCAATGAGGTTACTGGTACTACCTCAGGTGTAGAGTCGCGGGTAGATTGGTTACCAACATTCTTCATATCGGCAACCAACGGCTAACGACAGACCGATGTTAGCTGATGGTTACCGAGAGTACTGAACGCTCCCACTGTCGTGATATGATTGACAGATTGTTAAAAGCAAATATACTGAGCTCCTTAATGCTTATTGGACAGTTTTTTTTTCTTCTTTTATATATAGGGAAATTATTATGTTGTGGCCTTGTCCTGTCCGTCCATCTGTCTGTCCATTAACTTTTACCTGGCAACTGATGTGGTTAATAACTTTTAAAGTATAAGGTCTGCAACAAACATACTCAGTATGTCTGATAAAAGCCTAGAACTCTCTGGCTCATGTTTTTTGAATTATTGCCCTTTGAAAAAATGTTTAACCAGGAACTTAACCTTGCCTTTTACAAGTGATTGTGGCTAATAACTTTTAAAGTATTAGGTGTACATTAATGGAACTTTGCACACATCTTCAACATGATCCACTAAATACATCTTATAATGGTCCATAACTCTCTGATACATATTTCTTGAATTATTTCCCGTTGAAAAAAGTTTAACCTGGAACTTAACTTTACCAACTAGACGGTGCTCTTGTTTTCTGTATTTCCCACCATTCCACCATTCATATAAAAATTGCTCTTTCAGAAACTGGCTTTACCTAAAATTAAGTGTTCTATGCTAATTTGCAACTAAGACATAGTAAAACATAGAGTTTAATAACCAGTGTTTTTGAGATACGGGAAATATCTATTATTATTATATAACCTATAAATAGACGCGTTTTCATTGGGTAAAAAGTAATTTTTTAGAAAAAATATCTAGCGATATTGACCTGTTTTTTTGATATTGACCTGTTTTTTTGATATTGACCTGTTTTATATAATTGTTTTTTTGATATTGACCTGTTTTATATAATTGTAAATTGAGGGTTATATAATAAAACAGTTATGGACTTTTCAGCTGTTATACATGATGTTGATATGTACCAAAAAATCATTATTGACCTCGGCTATCGCCTCGGTCAATAATGATTTTTTTGGTGCATATCACATCATGTATAACAGCTGAAAAGTCCATAATTGTATAATATTTGTAATGATTCACGCCTTTTTACACCAGTTTGCACGAGAATGCCAAGACGACGTTACGTCATACAAACAAAACAAGTGGAACCGGAACTCTTCGTTAATTTCCGTTATCGGTATTTCCTAGTGGCGGAATCTGACGAAAACGTCCGTTAAACAATCGGAACGTCATTTGGCATTCACGCCACTGACGGAAAAGGCCGAGCAATGTTCCATACTGGGACATATCTCCCAGTAGAGCAAACAAGTAGATATAGCTTTTCTATTCCCAGTATTTCCTATACAAATCAGAGACAAATATGTAATATATTGCTGTTTCGTTACTTTGATTGTATTGTATTTTACCTACCAAAATGGTTTTGTAATAATGATCATTTTAAAATTACAGACTTTATTGTTTTATCGATCAATAAGTGGTACCTACGAAAATGTACAAGCGGCGTCTCAACAGCATGATCAAGTATTGTCTATGGGTAGCACTAAGTTTCAAGAACACTGTGACAAAACCCTGATGACACGACTACCTGGGTTTACCAGGATACCTTCAACACAGGCTCTAGAATGGATAGATGCCTACTTATATCAGATAGTGCAAATCGTTTGTTTAGGGAAGAAATCAAATACTTGGTGGTAATCTGCTTGAAGTAAGCGTTTTACATGTGAGTGGGACACAAAAGATTGAAGATAGGGATAAATCTGGGCTAAATCTCGATGACGTCATTTATTGTGTAAACCTTTGAAGATGATGTCCGACATAATATAACTATACTTTTGTATATACCCTGTAAGTAATGAACTGTTTGTCCAAAATCATTGACCATTTCAATTTGTTTTTAAAACATACTATTATTGAGCTTGAGCCATATTATACTAAGTGCATGGTGACTCGACTATGAGGTAGCACCGTCGTGTAATGGTTGCTCGCAGTTTAGTAGGACCGACTTCAAAAATTATTTCGTACCTTACCCAAGCCCTGCAGCTGAGACTTTAAACCAAGGTCTGCTCGCTAAAACGTCTAGTGCAATACAACGAGCATTAATAAACACTTATAATGCACACAGACTCGACTATTCATTTGTTGTAGCCTCTGCTGCATGAAGCCACATGGCCGCCAAGTCCCATTGCCACTTTGGGTTAAATTGTTTATTTCATTGTAGGAATGATAACTGTTCAAATTACAGTGTTTTTGAAGTGTGCATGTACAGTAATCTGAATTATGTGGTATTGAAGAGACACACGTCAATCTTTATTTCTTTAAAGCTCAGGTTAGTTTTTGTCGCCTGCATAGCATGGCAGACACTTAGGGATCACTTTGTTGTCCGTCGTCATTGTCCGTCACACTTTAACCTGCAGCCTAACCTTGGCCATAACTTAAAATGTATTTGACACATGTTCATGAAACTTCACACAGTCATATCTTCGTGTTACCCCAAGGAATGCTATTACACATGTCCAATGACCTGACTTTCATTTTGGCAGAGTTATGCCCCTTTTCATAAAACTTTAACCTGTAACCTTAGAAAGCTCTGAACTGGCCACAACTTTAAAAGTATTTGACCTATGTTCATGAAACTTTGCACACATATTCATCTTACCCGAAGGAGTGTTGTTACCCATGACCAATAACTCTGACTTTCATTTTGGCATAGTTATGCCTCTTTTCATAAAAGTTTAACATGCAACCTAAACTGGCTCATAACTTGGCAAAGTATAGACCTATGATCATAAAACTTTATACAGTTTTTCTTTATCAATTATTCCGTGCCATTGACATGTCCAATAACTCTGACTTTCATTTTGGCGGAGTTATGGCCCTTTTCATAAAACTTTAACCTGCCGCCTAACCTATCATGATTTGGAAAAAAACATTCAGCTATGAATGGTCATGTAACTCTATACAGTTCCTCCTTATCAATTATCCAATGCAGAGTTACCGTATGTCACTTTTCATAAAATTTAACAGTAAAAACAAATCGGCTCCATAATTCATGAAGAATCTTCCAACTTTATAATTAGATTGTACTTGATGAAATAAGCACATGGCAGGCGACAAAAGTGTTCTGTGAAACACCCTTCTAGTTATTAAATTATACATAACTTGCATAGTTGCAAATCATTTGCAAATCATTATTTATAATTCTTTGAACAGTTTGATCAGAGCAAATTGGTAATTGTTGATTATATGGCACCAATAATATGTTTAAACCTTTTTAGTAGATAACCAAGAAAATAGAAATCTTTAAATTTTATTTAGTTTTGTTTTATTAGTTATATATATGCATGCAGTGTTTAAAGTCAAAATGCTAGCCAGTTAGTAATTCCAGGTACTTATATTTTATGTTGGATAAATTCTTCAAATATGCTTTGGTCCCTTTAATATTATCAGCATACATTTTTTCCCCCTTTTTTTACCAAGTTTATCAATATTATATGAAATTTTATGGTTTGTCCAAAACTGCACTTTTGGGAAAAAACAGATTGTTGGCCATTCCTGGACACACCTACTTAGTCATCTTCAAACTAGTAATAACCTTATGAAACCGGATATGTGGTGTTTGTCATGGACTATTATCCTTGTTATATATTTCTTTATTACAAGCTTTGAACAATCTGAACTTAAATAAAAGAGATGGCATGCATGATAGTTTTCCTATTTTGCCAATACAAAATTCAATAAATGACATCCCATTACTTCCGTAAACTATTTATAACCAATTAGTTAATCAATTACCAGTGCAAACACATTTTTAAACAAACATCCATTCATATTGTGATCATTTTTTAGTTCACTCAGTGAAGATCAAGTTCACTTAGATGTGGGACACACTTCTAGATTCTGTACAAACACCTAAAATAGACACTGTTTCATGAGCAAATTTTGTTTAATTGAAAACGGTAAAATAAAATAAACCTGTTAATAACTTGTCCATACCATTCAAATAAATATACTGAGTTGACATTCGGTTCACATGACAGTCACATATTATAACATGTTGGTAGACATGTACATTGTACATGACATTCATATAAATATATGAGGTTGACATTCAGTTAACATGGCATTCTCATAAGCATTTTGGTAGATATGTACATCACATGTAGATACATATATTGGGTAGACATTCAGTTAACTCAACGTTGGTAGACATATGCTTGTCATTCACCATTCAGATATTCATGTTGGTATATGTTTGATAAATATATTGGTAAGATGCAGACTTGTTCATGACATACACAGAAGCATGTTGTTAGACATTTCCATAACTTAAACATTTCCATGACATTTAGCTAACATGACATTCACATAAAGGTGTTGTTAGATATGTCTGAGACGTTCAGATAAATGTGTTTGTAGACATTTTCATGACTTTCTCATATACATGTTGTTGGACATGTCCATGACATTCACATACATATTTGGTAGATTTTCAATTAACCAATTTGTTTGTAGACATGTTTGTGACATTCCGATAACATGGAATTCAGATAAACGTGTGAGTAAATTTAATGGCCAAACTGTTTATTTTTTATATAAGTAATTGATGTATCTTTTGAACTATTGTTGCCATTTAAAATGTTTTTTTGTTTTCCGTTTTAGCTTTATTATTCACCAAAGAAAATGAAAATGTTTTATTTACCGTTAAACAACGTTAACAATAACACGTAGCTCGTTGGTCTTAGGCCAGAAAAAAAAATACCTGTGTTTCTGGTTACTCTGCTGAAAAAAATAGGGTAGGTAGGTCGGTAAATATTTTCTTATCTTTTTTTTTTTTTTTTTTTTTTTTTTTTGCCCATGTGGTTTGGACGATGTTAAAGGTATCTTTAACTTTGTCAAGTAGTTAATTTGTTGTGATTTTGCAAGGAGAGAAGGTAAACAACCTCATGATATCTTCTTAACTTGTTTGTTTTGAATAAAATAAATTGAAAACACATATTTTCTGCCATTACGAGTTTACATACGATTGAATTTTATAATTTTCCTGAGGCTGGATGGTATTGGAAGAACAAATCTGCTGGCAGCATGTTATGATTAATGTTTTTCATAACTTCTGCTCTGTCCCATGGCTGCATTTTCCAATACGAATAGCCAAAATGGGTTTTAGCGCATGATTCGTATTCAATCTTTTCGTACATATGTATAACCGTTTCGTACCCAGCTTTTTCGTACTATTTTTTTTTTATTTAATTTTTTTGATAAAAAACTGTAGGGTCGGCGCCAAAAAATAGTGACGGTCGGGTAACCAGAAACACAGGTATTTTTTTTTCTGGCCTTATTAAAGGACAATACTTACAGATAGTAAACAATAACTGCTAATAAAACGTACAAATCTCACAGATATTTCTCTTAAAATGAAAGTTCATAAGCACAGGTCATGCGCAGCATATATAGTTTCTTCGTTTTTAATTAATTATTTTAATGCATTCTGAAGACATGGCATAATATGCACTATGACAGGTGTATAGAAGCATACACTTTCTAATTTAAATCAATTTTCTTATCATAATGCCATAATATTCTCTAATACTCTCTTTATTCCTGTAATATTTTAATTCATATCTACCTCTACCATGGTCACTACGAAGCATTGTTATATATTTAGTCTCGGTTACATAGTACCTTATACTTATAATTTACCCTGCCTACATTAGGTCAGCGATTATGGACTCCGTCATTTGATTGTTCTGTTTACTTTATTTTAGGTAATCCTCTCCGATACCTGAGTAAGAGTGGTGTATATAAGACGTGAGAGAACGGTTTACAGTCATTAATGAAATTCACGTTGAATGTGTATACCGAGATACAACCATTCCGATACTTAGTATTGGATTAGAGACCCACGAGTGGTGAAGTCCTTAACAGAGTGTTTATTGAAGAAGCTAAAAGATAATTATTAGCAATAAATTCAGACATTGATTAATTTATTGTCTTTATTTGGTCATAACCAAATAATTATTAAAATATTTTAACATTGGACAAATTTGGAATTAATTTATTGAATTATTTGTAGTTATTAAAATAAGAAAGTTTAACTTATTACCAGTTAAGTGTTAAAACTTTAAGATAAAGGAAAAGGATCGCAGAACTGCAGTAGAGAACATTGCTGTGAAATTGAATTTTCTGCAGATAGGAATTTGTGGAGGTGTAAGAAAAGATTGACGGATTTTCAATAACAGATTAACCAATCAGTGACCTTAAAGCATCAGCTATTGACCAATCAGAGTGAAGCTAATTTACATATTAGTGGCTCCTCTGTATCAGTGAGGTGTATTTGAGGCAGGAGTTGAGTGTACTATATTGTCTTACAGTGTTACATATGTGATAGTGAGGTATGCCTCCCACAGCTGATAACTTGATAGTTGGACATCGCTCATCTCTCACCTTCACCCCATCGTCACAGCACACATCGTATGATAAAACTATGCGCACAGTCACCTCCATGATGGCTGGAGACACGAGCCATCAGAGCCAGCATAACGGCTTTCCTGATAAAAACTCATCGGATCATCAAAAATCATCAAAATATGACTTCTTCTACAAGGAGCCGTGCTTGTATACACATAAGATTTATTCTAACGCGGCAACAGTGTTCAGTTGTTTGAAACATGAATCGAGAGAAGAACTCGAGAATCCTTACTACAGGAAAAAACAGAATGCCGGTAACGATAGTTCATCACCAGTAGTGTTACCAGACTTCGACTTTGAAGATGATAGTGAGAAAAGACTCACATTTGAACTGGCATTTGAAACTCTGAAATGTAAGTATAAGTGATCGATTTTATCAAATTGTTGAAAATGATATTATTTTTTTATATCAGATATGTTATACAGAGTATTTAAGACTCGTATGGAGTTTGGATAAAGGTCAGTATGTATTGCTTCTTACATGAAATGAAACATTCATAACTATTCTGTGACTGTATAGTGTTAGAATGTGACTGGCCTGTCAAGACTTATATTTTGAATTAACCTAAACAATATTGTAAAATAATGTCCCGATTAACCAAACAAATTTAGGCCCAAACAAAAATATCTCCGCTAACCCAGTCTAACCAAACATCTTTTTCTTCCCCAGCCTCAACAATCTTTTACTCCATCACAAAAAAACAAAATAATATTTTTTAAAATCATTTGAGATGAGGGGCGTATTGTAGTGCAACCAGGAATATGTTCTTGTTAAAAAAAGACATTTGACAATCAAAAAAGCATGTTTCAATTATTGGAGGTGGGGGTGGGGTGTGTGTGGGAGTTTATTTCAGGGGGATAAGGAGAGGTGCGTGGAGCGGATGGGGTCAACATTTTTCAGAAAATTTGGACAAGCAAAAAAAAAAAAAGGTTATCTACGCTCCATGACACCAAAACATACAACATTATATAGGGAAAAAAGTATGTTTGTGTTTTCAGCCCTTTATAATAGGAAGCAAAAATGTTTAGGCCTTACACTTATAATTCTTACTTATTTTATGTACATACAAATGCACCAAAATACAAAAAAATATGAGGTTACTGTCAAACACTCCGACAACAAAAATCTTTCTGGATGACTTGTTTGTCACAACCAATTACATGATAATCATTTTAATTGTTTGTCCAATAGTTAGTTGATGAATCATGATGACAGGTATATACCCTTAAAGAATATTTTTGGAAATTAAAAGAAACATTAGATCATTTAATTATAGACACAAGCATATAAAGTGTATAGTTGCATGCGATGATTATCTTAAAATAGTTTAAATATGATATAAATAAAGCACAATTGTACCTTTGCCAGATATATAAAAATATTGCTGCTCATCTATATCAGAGGGCTGGCATGGCACAGTTGGTAGCGCGGCGGATTTGTTACAGGAGGCCCCGGGTTCAATCCTCTGTGGTGCCACCGAGTTTCGTTGGTGTGTTCTTGGGCAAGACACTTTCCCTCAGCCTCGTCAGTCGGATGGGGACGTAAACCGTGCGGTCCCGTGTATTGGTCTATCCTCCGAGCACGTTACAGAACCATACGAATCTATTCGATAATAAGAATAGGGCAAGGTTCCCGGATTCTTATGTATCCTTCCCCTCTCTCTGGGGCGGCTCTAAATAACCTATACTGTGTTAATGGGCCGTTAAACAACATTCAGTTCAATTCATCTATATCAAAAGTCAAGTTTATACTATGGGATTTAACAAGATTATCAGTTGGAAAAGTTATAGAATTTATATTAACCTGATGACCGCGAAAATGTACACCTGTGAACAGTGATGTTTGTGCGATTTTCTAGTATTCATCTACATAATTATATACATTTCTTCAAGTATTATCATATAACTTAAAAATGAATAAGTTATGACATGTTTGTCATAATTTCATTACATTTAGCACAGATATATCAATGCTATTTTCACCTACATTTATCGATACCTGTGTTACTTGTCGCTGCTTTTGAGACTATGATATTGATGCTCTTGACCTGTGTGGTGTTCATGTTTACTTTGTAATCAAATCTTTATTTGCTCTACTCTTTACAAAACATTGATACATTATCATAAAATTTAATATTTTGCTGTCATAAAACAATTAAAATTAAAGTATGATAAATAATGTGAAGTAAAAAGCAAACATAATTTAAGCTTTGTTAGTTCAAATATTTATTATGGTAGATTTGTTTTAGGCCAAAAATGGCTTGTTTTCTAGGTCTAAGACTGTTAAAATGGTGACCCTGGGGTCTTTACTAAGGAGTCCTTACTAATACTGCTCAAATGGTGACCCTGGGGTCAAAAATGGCCTCACCCTACGGGTTACATGTTTTATATATAGTATCTCAAAATAAGCATTAATTTGTCGTCGTTTACCAGTTTTGTTCAAATGATCTCCCCTGGGTCATAAAAAGTTCCAACCCAAGAGTAACAATTTTTAAATAGGTTTCTGTATGGAAAATTGTTTTTTAAAAAAAAAAATCTCAAAAACTAGAAAGCCTGGAGATGTAGTGTTTTGCATGCATTTATAGGCTGTGAGATTTTGGTTATAAATATATCGATCTCTTGTGTATTCAGAAGATTGTTTGACTTTTTTTTTCTTCCGCAAGGTCATAAGGTGAGCGATTTAGATCCATTTGTAGAAGTGTTTAGAACAGAACAGAACAGATTCATTCTTGATATATATACTTGAATCTCATCTACAAAACAGGACAGATACAAAACAGGACAGGTGAATTTCTCCCTAATACTGAAAAATGAAGCTAACAAATGCAACTATAGATTGGAATTTTCCTGTGAAAAACTAACATCACAGGTATGAATTGTCGACTTAAAAGATGTTACCTATTCGGTGCTGTCTTCCTAAAAAGAAACCTGAACCAGGGCTTTTTTACCTTATATAACAGAGGCCTGTAAAGGGCCTCTTCCCAACAGAAAATTGGACTGGTTTTTCCCAACTGTGGCAGAAATATTTCCCAATCGGAAAACAGCAGTCTCTCAGAATTTGAGAAAAAGCATGAATTCTGCAGTGTGTTTTTGGCTGCCAAGTAAATTCCGACTTGGAAAAGTTAATAATTATGGTAAATAATGGATGACAATATAAATAAATTATATTAAGGTCATATTTACTTAATTTATGAAACCTTGTATTTTTCCCAAAATGAGAAATAAGCGCGTTCTTTTTTCCCAAAATGGACAGGCCTGGGCCTCTTCCCAATTTTGTTGAAAAAAGCCCTGTGAACATGTTTGCTCAATTATCTTCTTAGATTGAACTTTGGCTACCAGCTTTTATTAAAATCAAAATAATTACAAGTAATTTGGTGTTGGAATAGAATTTTTAAGGTAAGAGTCTTGAAGAGTTGATAGTTTTCACATTCTAACAGAGGGTATTCTTCTCCATACTTCCATTTTTGTAGTGTTTGTGACATAGATAAACATAAATTAATTAAACTCGCCTGACAGCTGGCATTCAGACAAAAAAATTAAAGTTTGCTTCCTTAATTATATTTGCCTGCACTATTTGCGCTTTTGTGTTGCAAGTTTGGGGGTGCTTTAGCATTTAATTGAATCTCGTTTCCAAACAACATTGAACCATTTTAACGTAATTTGATTTAGGAGCCTAATGTGGGGTATAGTATGTTTATTTGTACAGAATTCAAAAGAATTTTATTCCTTCTGTAATATTCAGCCTGTACCTGAAAAACGTTCACCCTTAAATTTATGGTTTCTTGAATTAAAAGGTATGTAGATGTTTTATTTACTTGTCGTTTTTGTACAGATATTTCCTTATATGTATAGGGCCAGTTTCTAAGAAACTCTAGAGATTGAAAAAAAACATGTTTTAAGAAACGCTATCCGATATCTCCGGTATATTGTAACTCCCTGTAAAATAAAGTGTATAAATTTAATGAACTGAGTCAATAAAATTATCCCCATTCAACTAGTCTCATTGTTGAGAATTAGTGAAGTTAGTTAATTTATTGATTTTATATCCCAGAATAGACTCTGGGTACACAAAGACAAATATGTAACTTTGTGATATATTTAAACTAAAAGGTCTTTATTTGTCCACTACTGTTAACTCCAGACTGGAGCTAATGCTCGTCAAGGCTATTGATTGGTTAACGGTTTGTGCAGACGATGTCATATAGTATTCATAGTTAATTAAACAACGCTGTTATTAAAGAGACACATGGCAATCTTGAAGTATTTATCAAGCATTAAAATTAGCATCTCGATTTATTAATCCAGTATCATTTTGACTTTAAATCTGCTTGCATATATTTAAATACAGTTTTAATCAGGGCACGAAAATTCCACTCGTTCGCTCGCAATGATGAGTGCTCATTGATGCAGGATGAATAGAAATTCAGATAATTTTGTTTAACAATTTATTAATTTTACCATAGAAATTACTTAGGACGAGTAACTCAGAAACAAATTGTTGTGCCCTGATTTTTCAACTATTCGTCGTTATTCTATCTATTATTGGTGAAATATAATCAACAGTTGGTAATATGAAAAACAAATTGCTTTATACTATTCTTATAATTAATATTAATTTTGAACAAATGCAATTTATGTAGTAAAACTAACGGCGCCCACCAGTATTTGAAAAATCAAGATAGCTGTATTTCTCTTTAAACATACAAAAACAGTTTAATTATTTATTTATATTGTGTAAAGTATGGTTGTTCAAAACCCGGTAGGCAGAGTTTCCAAGTCAATGAAAAAACAAAATAAACATAAAATTTGATACTTTGAATGAGAAATCAACACGATTTGTGTCAATTCTTTGCAGTAAAAGTACAACCTTGGGCTGTGTTTAATTGAATTTCAAATAACAGTTAAAAGTTATTTGATCTTTCAATATATGACCTAAACAATTGTGCAATTGTCAAAGCTTTATGACCCTTGTTATTACACACCTTTTCAAATGCGAGACTGTGGAATTGGACCCATAAAAACAAACATTTTCCTGATAGAGACCATGATTATGATGTTATGATGAAATATTTTATTACAGTACTTTTTGCCCAACGTAGTTTCTAGAATTTAAACAGGTAAACCTGATATAGTGACTTTGGTACTGTTTAGTAATAAATCACTAAAGCACAGTCTGTGTCGCTTTGGGAAAGAAATTAAACATTATGAAGGTTATGCATTTCTCCTATAAAAAGTTACTTCACTTTATGAAGGCAGCGCACCAAATGCATGTATGTATCCCACTCAGTGTATTAGGCAGAAATTCAAGAACTGGGTGTGCAAATATGCAAACAGGGTGTGCAAAATAATTTGCTAACACGCGACATTAAGTGGGTGTCTCTGGGGTAATTTATTTTCACAGATAAAGGTGAAAAAGATGCCTTTTAGATCATCTTTCTTCCAAAAAAGTGTAATACAAAACATAACAATATTGAGAAAGTAAGAGTTTGGAAGTGTTGTTTTAGAAAGAAAAAAAAGTATTTTTTATGATTTTTTTTACCCCACCCACTCCTCCAAATATTACCTGCGATTTTTCAAAAACGGCCGTGCAAAAGACGGCTGCATGTTTGGCTTGCTAACAGACTGATCCCACTACTGTTTCCATTTAAAATATAAAGGGTAAATAGATACATTCAAATATACCAAAACTTCATGTATTTATAAAACAAAATCTTTATTTTGCAATTCATCAATGCCAGGAGTCTTGTTTGGTTTCATAGTTTACAGTTAGTTATTAATTTCCTGTCTTTTCTTCTTATTTTTGATACCATCGAATGTAAGTTCCTATACTCGAAATTGCCTTCATGTCATATCAATGGTCAACATTCCTTTTACTATGGTCAGTTTCCTTACTCATAATAAGGGCACTAAGACTTTGTAAAGTTGTGATAAATTAAACTGTTTCTCCAGTACATTAGTGATAAAGTAAGAAGTCTGTCAATAAACATATTGATATACAAATTGACATATGGGAATGTTCATTCATGCTGTGCCCACTAACTTTGATACAGGTTTGGGTGCCTAGTGATACTAGGGCCATTGTTGCCATGAGAATTCCGTGTTTTTCCAAACAATGACAGGCAAATTGCATGAGAAATTGTTAAACTTATCCTTAACAAATGAAAGGGTCAAATGAGACCTAAGCGCAACCTGTTTATATTTTAATGCTCAAAGAGTTTAAATTTAAATGATGTTTTGACTTATTGCCTGTCGGATATGTATCAAGTCTTCATATTGTATGTGTGTTTGTTAGAGTTAAGTACTGAACAACTCTTTTACAAATTCCATGCACATTGTGTATGACTGGAATCCTAAATCCTAATTAATTAAAGGAAATATAGCGACACAACCAAACAATCTTTATTATTGAGAGTTCTCAAAAACTTGGAATAGGGTGAAAGAATTATCAAAATCGGATGATAAACAAAAAAATATGATCGTTTGATGGTTCTGTTGAAACGGATATGGAAGCCGCCATTTTTAGAGCTATGACATCACAGTTCTAAATGACCATATATGGAATGTTGATAAATAGGCAAATTTACTCATTTATAGGGGAAACAATAAAAGTGACTGTATGAAAAATATGTATAACTAATGGCAATAATGCTTTATATGCCCAGTTAAGGAGTTTGCATTCATTTGCAGTGATTTGCTTTGCTTTAGATGATATTTATCAATATTCCATATATGGTAATATGGAACTATGATGTCATAGTTTTCAAAATGGCGGCTCCCATATCCATTTTAGTACAACCTTCAAATGGTCATATCTTTTTTGTTTATCATCCGATTTTGGAAATTCTTTCACCTTTTTGCAAGTTTTTCAGAACTCTCAATAAAAGACCTGTTTGGCTGTGTCGCTACATTCCCTTTAAGTTATTAGATGGTGTTCATTTAAAACAAGCCATATATATTATTCATCAGCCATCTTACATGCAATATTACCTTTTCTACTTGCCTTTTTTCCTTAGGTGTAAACTCTGTTACAATGAAATATGCATGCAATAAAGTTAATGTATTTTCTATATCTGTTACAGATCAAAGGGTGTTTGAGGATTTATTACAAGAATGTTCATTCTTCGCACATTTTCCAGAGGTAAGCTGTTAAAAAGTTCTATTTTTCCTCTGTCAGAGTATTTAGGACCATACTGAATCTTTTGATTGTACTTATAGATTGGCAATACAGGGCTCGACGTTAACTTTACGAACAGCTTGCCCATGGGGCAAGTTAACTCCGAAATTTACTTGCCCATGCCAGTTTGCTGGTTGCCCAATTATTTAGACCCAGAGTTTTTATTTTATAAGGATATACTGTTTGAGTCTTCAAGAGTATTAGACCACTTACTGATATATTTCTCACAGCACTTTTCTGAGAATTCTAAAAGCTGGTCTAATACTTACAATGTGACAACTATAATAATATCGGAAACCTGCAAAGAGCAATGGGTTTCTTTGATATTTTGTCATTGTATAGTCCTTGTACATCAGTTTTGAAGTTGCCTGACTGGATTGAGCCTTTGAGATTTTACCTGCCCGGAGCCAAGTTTTACCAGCCCCAGGCAGGGGACAGTCCTTAACATCAAGCCCTGCAATAACAAATATTATTAAATGCAGAAAAAGAAATCGAACATAGCTTTAAGTCTCCACATGAAACATTTCCCATTGGCATTTCAGTGTCAGTGATGGTTCTTAAACTGAAGAGGACACAATAAATACACCCAGTAAAGAATGTCAGAAAACTTTCTCTAAATTCAAAAAATGTAAGAACTTGATTGAAAACAAGCAATCATAGGCATGAAAGGTTGAACACATGGAGACATGAATGGTTCTGTTAGTTGAGCCATCAGTGAACACTGAGCCCATCCATCACTGCCTGAACTTTGTTACAAAGCTGCATTATTGATGACACACTTTCTTATCTTGTCCATAATTCTTTGCAATATTTTGTAATATATTGCTCTCAATTTCAAGCCATATCCTCAGATCTTGACTTCAGTATTTATTGGTTCTTATAGATTTCTATGAAAGTGTGTAAACATACAAATAAGGTTATCACATGTCTAAGATATGAACATTTGTTGACCAAATTGGAAGGTGATTTATTTGAAATCTCATTCACAATTATTGTGGCCATAAATAACTTAATGATATTGCTAAATTTATAAGATTCTTAAAATCCTAAGTTCTGCAGGAAGAAATTTTGTGGGTAATGAGAGGTGTATAGTGAGGGTATATGACTGTGTGCCCAGCATTACTTAGGTCCTATGTTGGGAAGCCTGACTTGGAATGCCTTAGTTGTGATGCATTAGCTGCCTCTTAATTCAGACCTAGAAGATGTGCAACATTTCAGCTGCTTTTAAGAATTGAATGTTCTGTAACGGCTCATCAACACATTATAGGTTATTTAGAGCCGACCCAGATAGAGGGGAAGGATATATAGGACTCCGGGAACCATGCCATACTCTTATTATCTAATAGATTCTTATGGTTCTTAAACGTGAACTGGAGCGCGCGGTCCAGAGGTAGAGCCCCAGACTCCAGATCGAGAGGTAGTAGGTTCGATCCTTGCCCTGGCCATGTTATTTTTCCTTGAGCAAGATAATTAATCCACATTGCTTAGTACTGGTTCTAACCAGGAAGCCATCGAGAGTGATTAATATAAGTTACAAGAACTTGTTTTGCAGTCAACATAAAAGAAATATGTGTAAACTAGATCAGTAGCGTAGCTACCTATTAGGCCAGAAGGCCCTGGCCTGCACATAATTTTCACACGCATGGTTTGAAAATATAACAGTGAATTTGTTGAATTTTGAAGTGTGATTTTGCTTAAATTTATATCTAAATATATGCCAGAATGCACCAGAGACATCCTACGTTTTCAAACTGTAGATGAAACTGGGTACATACATTCATTTCTTAAATCATGGTATCCACTAAACGGCTAATGAACAAGAGGGAAACATGAAAACATATTTCCTGATGTAAATGATAGTGATGTTTAAAAGTTTTTTCCCATGTTTACAGTTTATGGTTTCCTACAATGTCTTCATTGGGAGTTTATCTTTGGGCTTAAATGTGATTAATAGATTTTTAAAATGAGTTCAAATTTGTTTCCAATAAATCAAGGTCATGTAAATACAAAATAATTTGTCAAAACTCATATTCTACAAGTTGGTTAATTGAACTGCTCCATTATCATTCTAATAAATATTTTGAAATATGACAAAGCACCTTGTGAAATTCAAAATACTTTATTGTATCACTCTCGATATGATCTATACACTGTATACATACCTACTATTTCTGATATGAAAATAAATTAATATCGCTATATAGGTTTTGAGTACTTATTTGAATACAGCTTAAATGATTTATTTTCTGAAAAGATATGCTATTATTCAATTTAAATAGTTTGTTTTGCCGATTATCCATTTAATTGGGACAAACTTTCGCCTTGACATATTTTTTTAATAGGTGTCTAAGACGGTATTTAGCCCAAATAATTTTGATATTTTGAACACTTCAAAACTTCTATTGTCGCTTTATTCACCATTATCTATCATTTGATTTGTATGTGTGTAGGTGGAACCATTCTCATTCTTGTATTGCTATAAACAGTGTAGGTTTCTCTCTCCAAAGCTTCTCCCAACAGGCTCATTTTTTCCTAGCTGCTTTTCACCAGGCTCATTTTCTCCCAGCTTCTCTCCACCAAGCTGATCTTGACCAAACTCATCTTCTCCAAACATCTCTTTACCAATTTATATCTCAAGCTCATTCTCACCAAGCTTCTCCATCAAGCTCATCTCTTTACCAGCTTATATCCCAAGCTCATTCTCACCAAGCTTCTCCATCAAGCTTGTCTTTTCCAAACTTCTCTTCACCAACTATACCCAAGCTCATTCTCACCAAGCTTCTCCATCAAGCTCATCTTCTCCAAACTTCTCTTCACCAGCTATACCCAAGCTCATTATCACTAAGCTTCTCTGCACCAAGCTCATCTTTTCCAAGCATCTCTCCACCAGCTTATATCCCAAGCCCATTATCACTAAGCTTCTCTCCACCAAGCTCATCTTATCCAAACATCTGTCCACCAGCTTATATTTCAAGGCCATTATCACTAAGCTTCTCTCCACCAAGCTCATCTTCTCTAACCTTCTCTCCACCAAGCTCATCTTTTCCAACCGTCTCTCCACCAGGTTCATCTTATCCAAGCTCATATTTTCCAAGCTAATTCTCTCCACTAAACTCATCTTCTACAAGCTTCTCTCCACCAATGTCATCTTCTCCAAACCTCTCTCCACCAAGCTCATATTCTCCAAATTTCTCTCTACCAAGCTCATCTTCAAGCTTCTCTCCACCAAGCTCATATTCTCCAAATTTCTCTCTACCAAGCTCATCTTCAAGCTTCTCTCCATCCAGCTCCTCTTCAAGCTTCTCTCCATCTAGCTCATCTTCAAGCTTCTCTCTATCAAACTCATCTTCAAGCTTCTCTCCACCAAGCTCATATTCTCCAAATTTCTCTCTACCAAGCTCATCTTCAAGCTTCTCTCCATCCATCTCCTCTTCAAGCTTCTCTCCATCTAGCTTATCTTCAAGCTTCTCTCCATCAAGCTCATATTCTCCAATCTTCTGTTCACAAGCTTATATACAAGCTCATTCTCATGAAGTTTCTCTCCATCAAGCTCATATTCTCCAAATTACTCTCTACCAAGCTCATCTTCAAGCTTCTCTCCATCCAGCTCCTCTTCAAGCTTCTCTCCATCAAGCTCACCTTCAAGCTTCTCTCCATCTAGCTCATCTTCAAGCTTCTCTCCATCAAGCTCATATTCTCCAATCTTCTGTTCACAAGCTTATATCCAAGCTCATTCTCATGAAGTTTCTCTCCATCAAGCTCATCTTCTAAAAGCTTCTGTCCACCAAACTCATCTTCTCCAAGCCCCTTTCCAACAAGCTCATCTTCTTCAAAATTAATTTAACAGGGGACTTAGAACAATGTTTTTATAATTTTTAACAAATTATTACTGTTATGTTATGTTTAAGTATAGCTAAAACAACCTCTTAATGTTGATTGAATATACTAGGAAATTATTTATCATGTACAAACATCACAGACGTATCTAAGACGCTTACTTATAAGTTTATATATTGGTAAATACAGTCTTGAGAAAATCAACATTTGTTCTGCAAATATTGTGTCATAGCCTTTTGACATAGCAGAATTCATTAAAATAGTAACTATGTTTACAAAATGTGTACACATGTTTAAGTCAAATTGTTTTAGTATAAAGATCATATCAACGTGTTTGTAAGCGTCTTTGTTGAATATTGGAAGGTCATGGTTAGTGGCCACGGTAATTCCATAGTAATATGTGGAAACACATTAGTCATACAAAAAGTGTCACTGAAGCGTATTCTGATCTGGGGGAAACACCTTCACTGTTTGTTTTGATGTTAATAGTATAATACCCAAATATAAAATAGGGGAATATTTTATATTGACTTTCTTTCACAAGTATGGACAAATGGTCAGTCATAAAGGTTGAGTAATCTGTGAATGATATACAAGTATATTTATAAAAATGCAGGCAATCCTAGCATATCTAGAGTACACTTTTTTTTTGTATATATAAACTGATACTTAAAACAGAATGTAATATAGGACAAAGGGTAATAGAAAATAACCAGCCTAATAAAGTAAGATGAACAACGAATAATCACCCACTGTTTGACTGAGCTTGTAAATTAAAATTGAGGGATATATTTGTGAAATGTATTCAAAAGATTTAATCCCAGTAAAACACCACACATAGATGCATTCTGAGTTATCTTATTCAAACTACACAAATAAAATGAAGTTCAAATCTCACAATGGAAGTCATGATAAAAGTTTCATTGAACGAAAACAGAAGGCAATCCTTACTGCTGTATTCTCAAATGTACAGAAACTCCTAAATCAGGATTTCATCTATTTACTTAAAAAAGTTATGACATTTTTACAAACTACAGTTTTCTAACAATTAAATTATTTATGGTGCTTTATCGAACTTCAGTGAAATAAATGATTCTAGCAGTCATTCATACAGTGCTTTGGGGAGTATAGAATCACTTGGGTTAAACATCTAATTTTAAAATGAAAGGAAAATGTTTATTTAATTTCTGATTTAGATTTACACTTTTAGTTGTATGATAGCAAAATGTCTAAAATTATTGTCCTGAAACTGTGATCTTTTAACAGGCGTTTTTGCACCAATATTTTCATAATTTCATTTTATCCTTAAAAGCGCCAAACTTCAACAAGTTACAGGGCACGAAAATTCCACTCGTCCGCTCGCTATGACGAGTGCTCATTGATGCAGGACGAGTAGAAATGCAGATAAATTCTTTAACAATTTATCAATTTGGCCATTCAAATATTGCGTAGGACGAGTAACTGAGAAACAGATTTTCTTGCACTGAGTTACCTTAATTGATGATTGCATTTTGACTTTTGTCCCTAACATTTGTTAAAACAGCAAATATTTATTTCTGAGTTTATTGTGACAGTATGAATTTTTCGTTTCAAAATCACACTTCATTCAGGTAGTATAGAATCATTTCTCTGAGAGATGTTGCACGTAGTGATATATTTTGCATGGAAAAATGTCCCAAATAATTGCACCGTTGAACAAATGTATGCTTATTTGATATATCTTCAAGCCTGGAAAGTTTTAAAATAATCTAAAATATATGAGCTGAGAAAATTGAATTTAAACAGGAAATGATTCTTTACTACCAATGATTCTATACACCCCAAAGCACTGTATTTAAAGGAACTTTCTAAACAGACTTTCTAAATTATATGAATAGCTTCAAACTGATATCGATTTGTGAGTCGTTTAGGAATGACGTATGTTTGCTTATTTCACTTTGGCTGTATTTAATGATATTTCTATACCTTTCTTTACCTATCATCTAGATGAGGTATGATAACTGTTAATCTTACATTTTTTTCAATAAGTTTGATTTATGCAAAATCATCCCATAATCATCAAACATAATATTTATATACACAGAAAGTGTTGATGTTCTATGGACTGAATAGTTGGCTTGTATACCCATGTTTTCATTTTAAAATGACTTTCACACAAACACATACATCAACAATTGGAGTCTCCATTGATAAACCAACATGCTTTGATAGTGTTTGTATACACTGAACATATTAGTTATTTAGCAGTGTCAAACAACGCTGTCCTTGAATGTCCCATAATCGTAGTCTTTGGTAGATTTGCTAAGTTAGAAGTTTTTTCCACAATAAAATTTTAAGGCTGAAGAACTGTTATTTATTTGAGATAAGATTTTTTAATGAAATTTTGTAGAGTATGTGATGTTTATTCAGTGCTATTTTATATTACATTTAAACTCCCTATCCCGCCATTAACAGGCAAATTTTGCAATAGATGTACACCGCTTCTAAACCTACCGACAACAAAGTATATATAACTTAAATGTTTTGAGAATTCAAACTCTATATGGCTGTAAGCAGCCAGGCCAAACCCCAATACTGGTGCTCAATTTAGAGTTGCCAACTCTTAATTTATTTTATGCATATTCAATCATGAGTATTTAAAGAACAGGTGAATAAAATTTGTGCTTTTAATTGTCACCCTTACATTATTATATGACCTGAACACCTGTAAATGGTGTAGTAGTGTAATTTTGCCGTTATTTGGTGGGTTTGTTTCTTAAAGAATAGGGTACAATCAGTAACAAAAATGACCAAAACGGGCTTGCCACTCCAATCTTGCATCCCAGACCGGCAGCGGCAAGCATACTTAATATACTTTTAACTGGGCCAAAGTTTTTTTATTTGTTGGTTTACGGGAGCCTGCCCTATTTTTGCCCAAATCAAAATAAAAATAAAATTTAAAAATCCCGATCAAAATAAAAATAAAATTTAAAAAAATTATTTTATTTTTATTGCCAATCTGACTTCGAGTGTAATTATAGGGAAGAATTTGTTTAGGGAAGTTTCGTACCCATATATTTGCGTACCATTAATAGGGAGAGACATCGATTTGTTTACAAAATATTTATGTGAATAAAAAATATTTATTCAAATAAAACAATCATTAAGAATCAAAATTGTTTTTTAATTTTTAAAATCGGACTTAAAATAACAAAGTTATTTAATTTTGAAAGTAGTAAGTAGTGTCTGAACGTGTTGTCAAAATAGGTCATACAGGCGTAGTATTGGCGTTGTATACACTGCTTATCGAGGACGCGATTTCTAGCGCATTGCTATGTAATTCTATTGAACATTTATGAATATATGCCATGATCATCAATCATGCGCTGCATTGCGCTAACCTGCACAAATAAGTATGATATATTACTGCAAAGATCATAAACCAAGCTTTATTGTGACATAGTGCCATTTAATGCCTTTGTACTACTTTTTGCGCAATCGGTGTCCAAAGTTGACCTATTTCAATCCAGCTGCATCGGAGTTATTTTCAGAAAATTCCCATTTTTAAAAAAACCATTAGAAAGGCCAATCATAGCTCTTTCAGATGACATCATTATTTTTCCTGTATCTTGATTTGTTAAGCCACAGTCACGAGTTAAACATGCCGACCTTCAACTTGCGCAACTTCCACAAGGTGCGATTTTACGTTTATTAACTGGGCATAGGTGTAAGCTTAGATCGATAAAAACTACTTTATCGATAATTAAAGTTTACAAATTGGATATCATTGTAGAGTTTAATCATTCTACTTTAAGAAAAACTAATTATTTTGAGAAAACAAGGCCGTTTGAATGCTTAAATCTTGTCTGAAAAACAATAAATTTACAACGGTGGCACGCATACTCAGCGGTTTTCGGAAACGCAAGTCCCTCGCTACCATTAAAGCAAATCAGAAGAGAAGTAAACCTAACGGTTCTAAACTTTATACTTTGCTCACACAGTTTTGATATAATTATTCACATTGAAAAAATAACTGTTTGAATTCACCTACCATTTGGCCACTATCTGCATCCCTACGCTTGACAAGGCTAATACATTTACTAAAAAACTCAAGTAATTTGTAGTCTTTGCCCCCACCCAACCTGGGACATAGCAGGTGTAAATAACAGGGCTTTGAACTTTCGACTGTCCCTGTAGTGCTGTGGATAGCAAGGGTTTTGCATCCAAAAACTAGCTAAGGAAGACTGAGTCCAAGAGGTTTCACTATATTTTACTAGAAATTACTTTCTATTATGAAAAACAGATGAAAAAAATCAGTTTTATAAAATTATGTCACATCAAGAGTTCCTCTTTTGTTGTTTTCCAAAACATGAAAATAAAAAAATGTCTCAAAAAGTTGTTTTATTTTTAATTTTATTATAGACTCAATGTAAATGCTGGTCTTAATTTTATTTTTATTTCTTCCTTCCTACTGCAAATTTTACTGAAAATTTCCCGTAAACCAATAAATAAAAAACTCTGGCCTTGGCTGAGCATTAAATTTTGGCGTATGAACCAACCACCTGTATTTTGTACACCAGTCTCGGTTTGCAAATTTATCTCAAAAACGGTCGGTCGTTCAAAAAGGTGTGGGTTACACCCTCCAAATTTGGAACAATCTGCTAAATGTAAATAGTCTAGTCTTCCTGACAAGTTGTTGCCAGAATTGTTGGAAATTCGGTGAATGGAAAACCAGAAAGTTATGCATTAGCAAAGTCATACATTTAAAGAAACTAACCTTCCAAATAACTTAAAAACCGTTTATCAAAACTCTGTCCAGGTGTTCATGTCATATACTGATAATGTATATGTGCTGATTAAAAGTATAGGTATATTCAAGGGTTGTTACAATACCCATGATTGAATATGTTTAAAATGAATTACGATTTGTTAACTCTTAATTCGAAGCTCAAGTTTGGTGTTTGGTCTTGTCTGGTTAAAGCTGTTTATATTGTGTCTTTAGAGTTTGGATTCTTAACATATTAAATTATATGTATCTTGTTATCAGCTTCACACCATACTGTTTCCTCATTTCAGTGTCAAGAAGACCAGTCTCTGATAATGGTGGTACTGTGGGACTACCAGAACAGGAAGTTCCAGCAGCGTACAGATTTCGAGGGCGAGACACTCGACCCGGTTGTGCAATCTGTCGAAGATGCCATCTTAGAATACAAGACAAAGCTTAACGCATCACTGGCGAGACACAGAATCAAGGCCGAAGCTCCATCACTTGAGTTCTTGCTGCCCGAGAAAGTGAGAAGTAATGACGAGATCAAGTGTAAACTGCCAGTCTATGTCTGGGTGAACCAGCTCAAAACTACGTAAGTCGATTTATTGCTGGTCTTTGTCTGGGTGGTCTGTGGCCGAGTGGTTAACGTCTCTGACTTGAAATCACTTGCCCCTCACCGCTGTAGGTTGGATCCCTCAGGGGCCTAGGAATCTTTATGTGAGGAAGCTATCCAGCTGGCTTGTGGAACGTCGGTGGTTCTACCCAGGTGCCCGCCCATGCACGAAAATTGCCCAGAGGGGCACCTGGGGTCTTCCTCCACCAATGGAAGCTGGAAAGTCATCATATGACAATAGCTGTTGGTGCGACTATAAAATCCAGTTAAATCAATCTATATCTGGGTGAAGTCTAAAAATTTCTCGCCTCTCACCGCTTGTTGGAATCCCACTGGGAGCTCGACTTGTCAAGTGAAAAAGTGTCGATTCTAACGGATGGCGGGAGGTATACAGTACTGGTTCTACCCAGGAAAAATGGGATGGTCTGTCTCTACCACAATTGTTTTATCATAGTTGTCATAATTGTATGGCCTAACATGTACTAAAAATGGTGTAAAATACAAACTGTGTCTGGGTGAACCAGCCCAAAAATGGAAGTCTACTTATTGCTGGTCTGTGTACCTATGAACAACTTTAGTTAAGTTATAAGCAATTTAGAACGTAGTGAAAATACTGACTTAGTATGATGAAGTGTATGTCTATATGTTTCCATATGAAGGTATGTCTGTATGTTTCCATATGAAGGTATGCCTTTCATCATAAATGGACAAGCTTCAGATATGGTCTCTTAGGCAGGAACAATCTTTTGATGAATTTTCAATACTTCATGATACTTGTAAAACTGGGTCTTCATTTTAGTTTCAAACAGTTTATTGTCAAGCGATTTTGGTTTATTTGTTGGGTACTTTATATAGATACTGTAACATGAATGTCACAGACAAGGGGTCATAGAAAGGGCAGGCCATTGCAGTTGCAAAGATATTGAACTAGATTCCTTCTGTATAAAAATGAATAAATATAAATGTGTGCTTATTCAATATTGACTTTTACATGTTCAATATTCATCTAGCTCTTGTCATTGAACCCAGTCCTCTTAAAACAAACATGCCATTATGGTTGGCAAACATAACTGGTAAACAGACTTAAATTAATAAAACAAGATGTTATTAATCACACAAAAAATGCAAAGTTTGCATTTTCACTGTCACGAATGGCAAATTCCCACACTAATACAAAAACTATATTGGTATAACAATGACGTTACAGTTTGTAAAAAAAACTAAAAAAAACTATGATTCAAACGTTTTCAAAATATTATCTCGAAGGTTGCTCCAAAAATAGCAATATGATTTAATATGACGGCATATTTAGGAATAATATAAATCTCCCAGGGGAGAAAGTTTCTTCTTAAGAGTTTAATGTAGCGGTGGCATTATTACATAATCAAGACTGGTAGTGTGGTGGTTGTCGCTGGGCACGCTGGAATGCAATGGTCGATGGTGACTGTATTAACGACAGGTGCCGACAATGAAACAGCACTAATATTTATCCTGCTGTTTGCATGTGAACAAACAAATTATAAGATTGACATTTGGCACTTGGAAACACAGGAGCAGAAGCAGATGCATGTTAAAGACAGACCACATGGACCTTAATATGGTATCTGTAGTAATCCCAATAAGGACCAAATTTTCCCTTCCCCAATAATTAACCTTGTAAAACTATAGCACTAATTGATGTAATACCTGCTTTGATAACCTGGCATTTTATCACTGTGGTTGTTATTTTACTTATTTTCCTTTTGCTCAGACTTGAACTGTAAAGTCTAGGAAAAGGTTCTTCTTTTTTTACCTCTATGATTTAAATGGTTATCATGGTATATAACTGAAACAATCATTATATTTGAAGAGTTCAGATATGAGATAACCTTGTCTTGCTGTTGCTGCTGCTGTTGTCATCACATCTGTGTCATGCATGCTATTTACTCTCCTGAAGTCAGCATTCATTTTCTCTGGCTAATGAATCTCTTTGAACAGGAGTTTTTAGAGAGCCAATACATTGTGAGCCTACACATGCCAGTGTGGGACCTCCATCTAGTGGGTCCTGCAGAGAGCCCAGATATTGTGACCCTAGAATTCCATCTAGGGGTTCCTGTAGAGAGCCACAAAGTTGTGATCTACAGTTATGACCCTACACATGCCCCTGTCTGACATCCATCTCTGAGGGAGCTTTAGAAAGTATCAGTGTTGTTAAGCTACACATGACCCTGTGGGACATCCATTTCTGTGGGGACCTGTAAAAAGTGTCAGTGTTGTTAACCTACACATGCCCCTGTAGGGCCTACATACTAAAACAATAGCACATCCTGTTTTTGTTACAGTATGGATGCGGTTGTAAGTCTGTTTAAGGATGACTGTTATTCGCTGGTGGATTCTGAAGACACCCTGGAGGGTAAGGTTTTCTTTAAGGACTGCCACTGTACAGATGCCCTCGTGTTCCCCCCAGGCAGTCGTGACTACATACTGGACCATGACCTGCTGCAGGGTGGACAAATTGTCATGCAGGTATGCATACCCTATTTTCTCGAGTAGTACACCCAAGCACTATGCGAAATTCCAAGGCAACGTTCTTATAAAATGTTGAATTTCGAATATTTTGAGGAGTGGGGCAGATTTTTTATTTATTATTTTATTTTATTTATTTTTTTAAAAAAAAATCTTGAAAAGGGGGGGAGCGCTACTGTTAGTGTAGGCTTCTTTATTAGGGGAAATTCAGTGCTGACATCACTCCGTCTTATGACTGGTTTAACTACTGTAGACGCCAGCACGTTATTTTTCTGCAAACAACATAAAAAGTGTTATTACTGTTTTACTATTTTCTATCTTATGGACCTGATTTGTATGTGGCGCTATACATCCATTTCCTGACATGTTTTCTCCATGACAGTGATACCATGTAAGACCATGCAGGATGCTTTGCATGTCTGTAATTCTATCCTAACTTTTATTGTAGGACAAGTCGAGCTGTATTGCTCCACAGACGGTGAAGTACCTTATAGGGGACGACGATGATGTGATACATGTGAACATTGGCTCGGGCGTCACTACCGCTCACATAGCCAGCCTCATGAATACATCTTCAGGACACATACTGGCATACGGGGCAAGCAAGGGACCAGATGTACACAAAACACTGGAGAAATATGGTGCCAAAAGTATCCTTTCAGAACACAGTTTTTGTTTTATTTTATTGCCTTCTCCTGCGTAACATTGAGACAGCTAAGAAGGTTAATGTTGTATTGCACTAGATAATTTAGGAGAAAGTGATCATTTTAAATCTGTCTTGTGCATTACGTCACCTTGTTCTTGCAATATTGCAAAACACTCCTTCCCATAAGTCGTTATAAATGAGACCAGAACATCATACTCTGTGTCCTTTTGAATTTTTTTTGTTTGGTAAAAAAATGACCCTTTTTGGTATTAGGTTGCGTGTGCCCTTGAAATAAAAATCCCCATCAGAAAAGTCTACAAAGAGTATGGTTGGGGATGGTGCTCACTTCAAAAATATTAGATTTTTCATTTTGATTAAAAAAAATTGCCTCCTGCATTGTAACATTATGAGAACAAAGATATTGACTAATTGCTGAAGGAAAATAGAGCTTGAATGAACTCAAGATATTTTCGATATGAACAAAGGAATATTTGTTCATAAGTGGTGGGTTGTACTCAATTTTAACTTATCACAAAGTTGGTCTGATAAATTAAATTCGATATTGATTTATGACTTTTAATTACATTGATGTAAAGATTAAAAATACTGCTGAACTTGGCCATTTATTGCCCCCACACATATTACTCAACTTTTTTTTTTTTTTAAATTACAAGTGTTTCCTTTAATAGTTTCACTTTGTAGGGTAAATATGCGCTTATTAAAAAATCATTAATCTGTTAATAAATTGATTTTTTAAAGGGACATGCAGCAGTCGTGCAGTTTTTATCAAATATTAAATCAGCATCTGAATTGTTTAATCCAGTATCATTTTGACTTTAAACCTGTTTGCTTATTATTAAATAAAATTTTGATTTTTTTTTCTTATTCTTCTGTAGGTTTAAATATATTAAAACATCATCGGCTTTATTTCATTCTTATAATTAAATAATATTATTAATGATGGAACAAATGTAAAAAGTAACAAGATGCCACATCAAGATTGCCATGTGTTCCTTTAAACTGCTGCAAAATATGACGGTTGGTTGGTTGAATTATGTTTTTCGTCATTTTCAGCACATCTTAGGCTATATATGACGGTTGATTTTTAGAGGTGGAGGCAGACCACTCACTTTTTCCTGCATAGAACCAGTACTGTATACCTCTAGCAAAATATGGCAGAAGTCACTAAAGACTGTCCTTATGACACTAACCAGAGATACGACAGATCCAGCACATAATATAAATGGTTTAATATTAACTCCTTTTATTGATGTCAAACTGTAGCCCATCAGGGTAGGTTCAATATTAGAACCAATCTAGGAAATTAATACAGTATTCATTTTTGCTGTTATTGAAAAGATACTTGATAAGGTGATCCTGCACGATTACGTGGGACATCGAGCAAACAAACACCTTGGCACAATGATGAACGATCCCAGCACAGGGATCAATCCAGATAAAGGGATGTATCACATTGATAAAGGGATGCATCAACTTGTAAATCATCTTTTAATTGAATTATGGGGGTGTTTATTGATTCTGTATAAGCACTGTTATTGCTTATTGCAACTGTTGATGGGGTGCCAGCATTACTTTTAAGCCATTTATTCATCCATTGAAATTAAATGTGCAAGATTAACTGAGGCTAGGGAGTTAGTTTTAGAAGCATAATTAATATAGCATTATGACCTAACAAACTACTGTTTTATGTGATATCCTTTTGTCTAAGAAACACAATTTAGGTAAAAAAAAAAAAGAGTGTATTATTTGAAAAATGATTGTCACATGCATGATGTACCAGAAATAAATAGTCGTACATACTAAGTACTAAAATTAGTATATATATTTAGAAGATCTTTACATTCGTGCTAATTTCTCCTAATAAGGCCAGAAAAAAAAAATACCTGTGTTTCTGGTTACTCGGCTGAAAAAATTAGGGTAGGTAGGTCGGTAAATATTTTTTTTTTTTTTTTTTTTTGCCCATGTGGTTTGGACGATGTTAAAGGTATCTTTAACTTTGTCAAGTAGTTAATTTATAGTGATTTTACAAGGAGAGAAGGTAAACAACCTCATGATATCTTCTTAACTTGTTTGTTTTGAATAAAATAAATTGAAAACACATATTTTCTGCCATTACGAGTTTACATACGATTGAATTTTATAATTTTCCTGAGGCTGGGTGGTAGTGGAAGAACAAATCTGCTGGCAGCATGTCATGATTAATGTTTTCCATAACTTCTGCTCTGTCCCATGGCTGCACTTTCCAATACGAATAGCCAAAACGGGTTTTGGCGCATGTTTTGTACTCAATCTTTTCGTACATTACCGTTTCGTACCCAGCTTTTTCGTACTTTTTTTTTTGGATAAAAAACTGTAGGGTCGGCGCCCAAAAATAGGGACGGTCGGGTAACCAGAAACACAGGTATTTTTTTTTCTGGCCTAAAGTGCCTCCCCTAATAGGAGCTGAACCACCATCTTTAAAAAAAAAATTAAGATCTTCAAAATTCAATGCATTTTCTGATCTTTTTTATCCAAAAGGCCCCCTCCCAAAAAAATACAAAATTTAATGAAAAAAAAACAAATTTTATAAGAGCGCCACTTGGCATTTTGCATTGTGCCCGGGTGCTACTATTGGGGGAAATACGGTAGCAGGAATGTGAGATTCTATTTTTCAAATAACTGGTAACATCACATGATATTATTGACATTAAATTCTACCGCAGGTGGATTATGGAAGAATTGTGTTAATACGCTTCCAAGCTGTAAGTTATTTGATTAAAAACTTTATTCTGTAGCTCCCAGGCTGTAAGTTATTTGATTAAAAACTGTATTCTGTTGCTCCCAGGCTGTAAGTTATTTGATTAAAAACTGTATTCTGTCGCTCCCAAGCTGTAAGTTATTTGATTAAAAACTGTATTCTGTCGCTCCCAAGCTGTAAGTTATTTGATTAAAAACTGTATTCTGTCGCTCCCAGGCTGTAAGTTATTTGATTAAAAACTGTATTCTGTCGCTCCCAAGCTGTAAGTTATTTGATTGAAAACTTTATTCTGTCACTCCCAGGCTGTAAGTTATTTGATTAAAAACTGTATTCTGTCGCTCCCAAGCTGTAAGTTATTTGATTAAAAACTGTATTCTGTCGCTCCCTGCAAGCTGTAAGTTATTTGATTAAAAACTTTATTCTGTCGCTCCCAGGCTGTAAGTTATTTGATTAAAAACTGTATTCTGTCGCTCCCAGGCCTTAAGTTATTTGATTAAAAACTTTATTCTGTCGCTCCCAGGCTGTAAGTTATTTGATTAAAAACTGTATTCTGTCGCTCCCAGGCCGTAAGTTATTTTATTAAAAATCGTATTCAGTCGCTCCCAAGCTGTAAGTTATATGATTAAAAACTGGATTCTGTCGCTCCCAGGCTGTAAGTTATTTGATTAAAAACTGTATTCTGTCGCTCCCAGGCCGTAAGTTATTTAATTAAAAACTTTATTCTGTCGCTCCCAGGCTGTAAGTTATTTGATTAAAAACTGTATTCAGTCGCTCCCAAGCTGTAAGTTATATGATTAAAAACTGTATTCTGTCGCTCCCAGGCTGTAAGTTATTTGATTAAAAACTGTATTCTGTCGCTCCCAAGCTGTAAGTTATTTGATTAAAAACTTTATTCTGTCGCTCCTAGGCTGTAAGTTATTTAATTAAAAACTGTTTTCTGTCGCTCCCAGGCCGTAAGTTATTTGATTAAAAACTGTATTCTGTCGCTTCCAAGCTGTAAGTTATTTGATTAAAAACTGTATTCAGTCGCTCCCAAGCTGTAAGTTATTTGATTAAAAACTCTATTCTGTCGCTCCCAGGCTGTAAGTTATTTGATTAAAAAACGTATTCTGTCGCTCCCAGGCCGTAAGTTATTTGATTAAAAACTTTATTCTGTCGCTCCCAGGCTGTAAGTTATTTGTTTAAAAATCTTATTCAGTCGCTCCCAAGCTGTAAGTTATATGATTAAAAACTGTATTCTGTCGCTCCCAGACTGTAGGTTATTTGATTAAAAACTATTCTGTCGCTCCCAAGCTGTAAGTTATTTGATTAAAAATTGTATTCAGTCGCTCCCAAGCTGTAGGTTATTTGATTAAAAACTGTATTCAGTCGCTCCCAGGCTGTAGGTTATTTGATTAAAAACTTTTCTGTCGCTCCAGGCTGTAAGTTATTTGATTAAAAACTGTATTCTGTCGCTCCCAAGCTGTAAGTTATTTGATTAAAAACTGTATTCAGTCGCTCCCAAGCTGTAAGTTATTTGATTAAAAACTCTATTCTGTCGCTCCTAAGCTGTAAGTTATTTGATTAAAAACTGTATTCAGTCGCTCCCAAGCTGTAAGTTATTTGATTAAAAACTGTATTCAGTCGCTCCCAGGCTGTAAGTTATTTGATTAAAAACTGTATTCAGTCGCTCCCAAGCTGTAAGTTATTTGATTAAAAACTGTATTCAGTCGCTCCCAAGCTGTAAGTTATTTGATTAAAAACTCTATTCTGTCGCTCCTAGGCTGTATGTTATTTGATTAATAACTGTATTCAGTCGCTCCCAGGCTGTAAGTTATTTGATTAAAAACTGTATTCAGTCGCTCCCAGGCTGTAAGTTATTTGATTAAAAACTGTATTCAGTCGCTCTCATGCTGTAAGTTATTTGATTAAAAACTGCAGTCAGTTGCTCCCAAGCTGTAAGTTATTTGATTAAAAACTGTATTCAGTCGCTTGATTTTTGTTCCTTAACCAGTAACTGTAGATATCAAACTGCAGCAGGAATCATTCCTGGATATTGACATAGACGACAGCAAGTTCAAGAATGTCAAGGTAGTCATGGTAACGGCAGACTGCAGCAAGTCAGGCATCTCCAACCCTATAGACTTTGTGGTCAATGAAGGGGAAGGTGAGTTGTGTCATTGCATAGATGTATCATAAGTTTGTGGATGCAGTGAGGCAGTATGTAGGAGGCCTTTTTATCCATAGACACTACAAACTGGCTTTACAATTCGACGACAAATTAAAGTCTGATTTTAATACAGTTTTGTGGATATCCTCTAAAATTAGAAAAAAATGTCTTGTTGGTGCAAGAAATTTTGATTAGGCAGAAATTCAAAACTTGGGTTTGCAAATCTGCGTAAAATAATTTGCTGACTTGAGAAAGTAAGAGTTTGGAAGTGCTGTGCTGTTCAGCAAAAAACAAAAACAAAAAAAAAAGTTTTTCTTTACCCCACCCACTCCACCAAATAGTGGCCGTGATTTTTCAAAAATGACCGTGCAAAAGATGGCTGCACGGTTGGCTGTCTAATACATTGTGTGGGTGAATGTTTTCTATTTTGTCCAGCATTGTTAAGTTTAAATCTTCTTTAGTATTAACGCTTAACCTGCTTTGCGTCCATTGTAAACCCAGATCATCCCGCGAGTAACTCGCCGGTCAGTCATTTCCCACAAAACACCCCTTTGTCATATAAATGGAATGGTCTTAAGTCAAAGAAAGAACAGTCCATTATATATATGTAGGGGGTTAACGGTTAAATAGAAACGAAGTATGAGACATCCCAAACATAAGAGGGTTGACAGTGTGGGTTGACAATGTGGGTTGACAGTATGTGTTGATAGTATGGGTTGACTGTGGGTTGACAGTGTGGGTTGACAGTATGGGTTGACAGTGTGGGTTGACAGCAAGGGTTGACAGTATGGGTTGACAGTTTGGGTTGACAGTGGGTTGACTGCATGGGTTGACAGCATGGGTTGACAGTGTGGGTTGACAGTATGGGTTGACAGTATGGGTTGACAGTTTGGGTTGACAGTGTGGGTTGACAGTTTGGGTTGACAGTGTGGGTTGACAGTATGGGTTGACAGTGTGGGTTGACAATGTGGGTTGACAGTATGGGTTGACAGTATGGGTTGACAGTGTGGGGTTGACAGCATGGGTTGACAGCATGGGTTGACAGCATGGGTTGACAGCTTGGGTTGACAGCATGGGTTGACAGCTTGGGTTGACACCGTGGGTTGACACCGTGGGTTGACTATGGGTAGACAGTGTGGGTTGACAGTATGGGTTGACAGTGTGGGGTTGACAGCTTGGGTTGACAGCGTGGGTTGACTATGGATAGACAGTGTGGGGTTGACAGCTTGGGTTGACAGCGTGGGTTGACTATGGATAGACAGTGTGGGTTGACTGTGGGTTGACAGTATGGGTTGACAGTATGGGTTGACAGTGTGGGTTGACAGTATGGGTTGACAGTATGGGTTGACAGTATGGGTTCAGCCTTTGAACGGTCAGTGGTAAAAAAGCTGATTCGGGTTTACCTCTTTTTCGCACGTTTGTTACTTTTTATTAGAAATTGTGAATCTTTTGATTTAAAACTGCTATTGGAATTCAGCAAGAACTCTTGTTTTGAAATCAAACTTTACTTCCTGATTTGCTTCATGCATTGTTTTTTCTATCGAACATTTTGGCAAGTAATTTTATGTATATAAAACATCCTTGAAAAATCAATTACAAGTTAAAAAATATCTCTCAAGTTTTTTTGTTTATCAAATGTTTATAAAGGCTTCAAAAAGAAAACAAGTAAATCCGTTATCAGTAACTTTATCAAATTTATCGAAATTAAATATTGACTCTGCTGTTCTTAAAAACATCTTGAAGTAACCTGTGAACTTTTAAGCCACAAAAATGGTATATTGTTACACAACAGTTTTCTAAGTCAATCATGAGACACTTCACAACTGTCCTCAAGTTGTATTTTTGGCACATTATAAAGCATAAATCTTCACTGAACATTTAGAGAGTGTTTGATGGGATGAGAAATTACCTGTTCATTTAATACTTAAAGGTGAAGATGTAAACAGAAAACTTGTAAATAAAGTACACGAGATTTATACGCTTGTAAATACGTTCGAACTCTGATAGTTTTAACATTTTAAATATCTCTTAAGTGCTTGCAGATCTAGAAACTTCTGAAAATTAGCTCATGTTTTATATGAAAAAATTGTCAAAATGCCACTTCTGATTATTTCAGGGTAGATATATAAAATAAAAAGTTTTTTTATTCTTTTTTAAAATCTTTAAAATAAGATATAAACATTGATTTATGGTAAAAAACAATTTATTAATGTAACACTAGTTTCATTCCTTACGCCAACCTAAATTATGGACTTCAATCCGTCCGTGATGGACTTCAATCTGTCCGTGATGGACTTCAATCTGTCCGGACGGACTTCAATCTGTCCGTGATGGACTTCAATCTGTCCGTGATGGACTTCAATCTGTCTGTGATGGACTTCAATCCGTCCATGATGGATTTCCGTCCGTCCATGATGACTTCAATCCATCTGTGATGGACTTCAATCTGTCCGTGATGGACTTCAATCTGTCAGTGATGGACTTCAATCCATCCATGATGGATTTCCGTCCGTCCATGATGACTTCAATCCATCCGTGATGGATTTCAATCTGTCCGTGATGGACTTCAGTCCGTCCGCTCCAAAACATGAGGTTTATGAGCTAATTTGTTGGTCCAAGCAGGGTTTCAGGGCTATTTTGACTTATGAGCTTAAGCTCCTAAGCCTTCTGTAGAAACATGTCAGAACATGGCTTATGGGGTAAGAAATCATTCTAAATAAACTTAGCTCCTAGGGGTGGACACTTAAAACTTATGTATGAATGGACTGATACTTATGAGCTAATTTCTTGGTATTTTTTGGTACAAACGGGTTTATGCGTTTGCGTAACTCATAATCATAGACGAAAATTTAGCTCATAAAACATTTACCCTATAAACCGCCAATGTTGGTCCGTCCGTGATGGACTTCAATCCGTCCGTGATGGACTTCAATCTGTCTGTGATGGACTTCAATATGTCCGTGATGGACTTCAATCTGTCCGTGATGGACTTCAATCCATCCGTGATGGACATTAATCTGTCCTTGAACTTTATAGAAAAATTGGTGAAGGCATGCATAATTGCATGTATACCGGTAGAATTAGATATCCCTGTAATCCATTATGGATTTGTATCCCAAAATGAATGCACTGTTCTATCTATAGATACAAAAAACAAAAATGAATGAATATTCGATATATTTTAGCTTACCTTTGCGCATCACTTACTTTAATCCCAATGCACACGGTTACTTTATACAGGACCTCATTTGAATATTCAGAACAAACTATTAATATGCTGGTCCCGTTCTATAAAAATGTTACATTAGTTTTATCAGTACCCCATACCCTCAATCAGTACCCCATACCCTCAATTAGTACCCCATAACCTTGATCAGTACCCCATAACCTTGATCATTACCCCATAACCTTGATCATTACCCTGTCACCTATCATAACCATGAAATTCAGAAATAAATTTGCACCTTTTATAATTAAACGAACGTATTAAAGACTCGCTGAAAACTGCCATAAAAGGTGAATACCAGGAGAACTTCATGATAAAAAGATGTACTTCTTTATTATGACAGGTACTTAAGTGCTTGGGAAAGATTGTGAAATGATGGAAATTAGATGTTGGTAACCCACATGCGGTTATAAATACATTTTATGATGTCATTTTCTCCATAGAAATTTAAAATGAAGATGAAAATATTTATTTAGTTTCTATATTGCTTCACGCGTCATTATGCGTCACTTGTTTTCCATCTTCTGACAAATAAGTGTGTTTATATGTTGTGATGTTGTGAACAAGTTAGGAAAGATTGTGGTGGTGTTGTTGTAGAATGAATAAAAACTAAAGCTAGAATCCTTAAAACATTTGTTTGATATAAAAGGAGTTGATGCACTATTTTCAAACATGATTTATTTAAAAGGGCTCTGAAAAACTTGAAAAAAGCTGAAAGAATTATCGAAAATATCATGAAACATAAAGAAGATGTGACCTATTGAAAATTTGCAATGGACATCAATGGAGGCGGCCATCTTTGAACGATGACATCATAGCGCCTTTTTACCATATATGGCATATTGACAAATGTCCTTTAAAGCAACGAAAATCACTGCAAATTGATTAAAAATAGATATACAGATGTAAAATGTATAAATTGTATGCTTATTTTTCATATGCAGTGATTTTCTTTGCCTTAAAAGACGTTTTGTCAATATTCCATATATGGTAAAAAGGCGCGATGACGTCATCGTTCAAAGATGGCCTGCTCCGTTTCTGTTTCTTTGCAGATTTTCAATAGGTCATATCACCTTTATTTGTCACGACTTTTTGATAATTCTTTCAGCTTTGTTCAAGTCTTTCAGAGCCCTTTTAAATAAATCGTGTTTGAAAATAGTGCATCAACCCCTTTATGTCAGATTATTTAATCTTGGTTGCACTATGGGGTAGGTATCTGCCATCTATATCACAATGGAATATGTTTTAAACATTAAATAACAAAGAAACTAAACTATAAAAACATCTGCTTAGCCATCATTACGAGGTCCGAGTATTAACTTTCATACCCCATCCGACCCCTTCTCCAAGAAGCTAAAACAGGGTTGGCTTGGGTATGAAATAAAAACCTTAATTTTGGCTTAAAACCTTTGCATATTGTAAAACTAAAACATTTAATAGGTAATTTTTAACAGGATATCAGATTTTTTCAGTAAAATTTGTTTTTAAAATTTATGCGTTTTATTGTCGAAATATCCATTATACATTCTTGCTAATATAAGTTTATTCCCATCGCTTAAGGGAATTAAGGCGGGACCATGTAATGAAGTTTACAAATTGTAGAAAATAGTTGATATAACCTATTAAACCTGTTTTTAAGAATCATTTGATAACCATATTGGTTCATGAGCTCTTGAGTTTCATAAATTGCCACAACACTAGTTGGTAAACCTTTATTCCAGTATAGGTTAATTATGGGAGGGAGGAATCAGGAACACAGCTGTAATTCCATCTTTGCTTTAATCCAATTGTTTGTTTTTCATAAAAGAGAAGAAAAAATGGAAGAAGATTTTGATCTTTGGTGTAATAATGTTTTATTGTGTATATATCAGATATGAAGATCCTGAAGTACCTGTCCGTGGGTGAGACTGACCAGACCAGACTTGGAGAGATGATTGCCAACCATGGTATGCTGCTCAAACAGGCCATGAAATGTAAGTACTGCTTATACAACATTACTTTTAAAAGTAGTCTGACAAATTGAGTTGTACAATGTGATAAACTAAATATTTGAAGAAGATCTATGGAGTAAAACTATTTATTGTATATAGTAACAGATAGAAACACAAAGTTTGTTAATAGTTGAGTTCAACAGCAAAGAAATGCAATTAATATTAAAGAAACTAACCCGCCAAATAATGGCAAAATTACATAATAAAACCGTTTATCAAAACTCTATCCACATATCCAGGTCATATAATAAAGTATATGTGCTGATTAAAAGTATATTATTTTCACGTGTTTTTAAAAAACTTGTGATTGAATATGTGTTAAATAAATTATGAGTTGGTAACTCTTAATTCGACGCTCCAGTTTTGGGGTTTGGTCTGGCTGGTTAATATAAAGCCGTTTGTATTGTGTCTATAGTGTTCTCAAAATACGTAAGTTATAAATATACTTCATCGTTGGTAGGTTTAGACACGGTGTACGTATGTTGTAAAATTTGGCTGTTGTTGGCCGGAGAGCTTCTTTAAACACAAGATTACATTTTGGAAGAAGTTAATAATACAGAGGGAACTTAATGGGGTTTCAAATAAAATTAATACTTACAAAATGGAATTGCACAGTCATATATTTTTTTTTACAGAAATGGAGTGTTAAAGTCAGTAATAGTATTTATTCACCATGTAATACTTATTTGTTGGGATAAATTGATAGAATATGTTAGTCATGTACACGTGTGTTTTATTTACAGCAAGCAAGGTACAGGGCATGTTAGTCATGTACACGTGTGTTTTAATTACAGTAAGCAAGGTACAGGCCATGTTAGTCATGTACACGTGTGTTTTAATTACAGTAAGCAAGGTACAGGCCATGTTAGTCATGTACACGTGTGTTTTAATTACAGTAAGCAAAGTACAGGCTGTCGTATACATGACAAGATCAGTATACGACGCAGAGAACGAGAACGTGGTCGTGCGCGCTGTGGAACACACCAACATGATCCAGCAACGCAAGTTCCCATACAGAGTTGTGCCCCCTGTTTTACCGTTCAGCAGCCATGACATAGACAAGAGTATAGGGATCAGTGGCAAGTACCTCAAGTTTCAGCCGACCCAGAGAAACAGTGGCTGCTTTGTGGCTGTCATCACCAGGGAGGTGAGTAGACGTTGCGTTTTATGAGAAGTTATATTGATCCTACTGAAAAAGCCTGAGTGAGCTGATGTGCTGTGTTTGTGTTGCCTATACATACTTAAGGAGCATCACTTATAATATGTCTGAAAGAACATTATTTCTCTTTCTTCATCCATTCAGAGATAAACAATATATATATATATATTATATTCTGTGATGAATTATAGAAATTTCCCAGTTTGAGAAAATCTATAACATATCCCTTCCTCTACTGTGCTATCTCGCCTAGTGTGCAAGATAGCACAGTAGCCAAATGTTATGAACTAAACGATAGACGTCACGATATTACGTCACGAATTGACGTCATGATATTACTCCGCGCTGTCGCCAAAGGAGTGACAGAAGAAGGTATACTTGTGTCAAAAGACGATTGGAAAGAAATTCATCACAGAATATATATTATATTATATTATATAGTTTAATTAACATTTTTGTCGTGATACGGAAAATAATTCACTCGTGAGAAATATTCTTGCGATATAGAAACTCGTGCGAAAACGCACTCGTTTCTATATCGCAAGAATCTTTCTCACTCGGGAATTATTTCCCGTATCACTTCAACAATGTTAATTAAACTCTAAGTATTACCGCTCCGCTCATTTACAATGTCATTCTGGCCATTACTGTTGTAAGGTCAGAACAGGCTGCATTAAATTAGCTAATAAATTATTGGTGCCTGAAGTCTTTTTGGCAAACACTAGTCATTGGAGAACTTCATTCAAAATTGGATTTCTCTTTATTACAGCCTGAAGATGTGAAGGACGCAAACCGAGATATTTTAGCTCGAGCACAGGCCAAGGGACTGCTAGGTGGTAAGAAAAAATCTAAAAAACCCCAGTCTGAATCAGAAACCCAAATAAATGGAGATGGTGAAATGGACAATGAGGAGGAAAAACTTCTTGAAAAACGTGTCAAACGTGCTCCGAGAAAACTGAGATCACAAGGTTCCGTCAACATTGCTTTACCAGCATACAAAAGACCGGCCGGGACCAGTATAGTTAGATCTCAAATTTACAGCACACCAACTATACCAAACAGGGTGACCAAGTCTACACCAGGATTAAGTAACCTGCACCATCAAAAGCCACGACCATTGGCAGAACCTCTAGTCAAGAAAGACAAATCGCCGGTGATGTCCGAGCACGTGAAAGTTGTGAAACACCCCGCACCCTTCAGGTGAATATATGGAAAGCTGCCGTCCTGTATTCACAATCCCAACTGCAATACTGCATTCATCATTTATCTGTCCGTATGTCTGTACTCTTTACATATACATATGCTTTACATTGGGTAATTGTCTCCATATCAAGTAATTGTGGAATTAAGCTTCTGCTTGTCAATCTGTTGTGGGGATATTGTTGCTTCTAATGTCTGTCATTTAAGTGGTACAGTTTGTTTTAAAACAAAAGTTTGGCAATCGGATTGGATTGTCTGAACTAAGAAGTGTTTTTACCAGTAAGAATTGTTGAGATTAACTATTCATAACATTTGAATAACTATGGAGGTAAAGTTGAATTGTAAATAATGACTAGATAGCTTGATACGCCAAGCAGAACAGGGTAAATTTTTACTTATTTTTAAGAGGTGGTGGTGGCCCAGTGGATAGCGTGTTTGACTCTGAATCTGGTGACCAAGGGTTCGAGCCCCACTGGAGCCACTGGGTTACTTCTGTGTGTCCTTAGGCAAGACACTTCTCCTAGCCTTGTCCGTCAAATGAGGACATAAACTGGGTGGTCCCGTGTATCAGAGTCAATTCTCCGAGCACGTTAAAGAACCATAGGGATCTATTCTATATTCAGAGTAGGGCACAGTTGCCAGATTCCTATGTATCCTTCCCGTCCCTCTGAGGTGGCTCAGACAATGTGTTGATGAGCTGTTAATACTACTAACTATTCCATTCTAGTCATACAATTATACATTTAGTAGATTCAGGCAACATGCTATGTCTGTTAATGTCAATATAGGTGCTAAGTAACATCTCTTTTTTTTTAAGTTTTAATCATTCTGTAAATACACCATCATCTTCAAGGAGCTCTTGTTGATTCTATATTGTTCTTATCTTGATAACATTTCAATGTAATGAAAATTGGAATTAAGCATATTTTTTGGGAGGTTTCCATGTTTAAAATGATACTTATATTATAAATGTTGGAGAGTACATACTGGGACACCTATATCACATGCATGTTCAGACTCCCGCAGATGCTTATTTTTTGTATAATCTGGTGTATAAGTGTGAACCAGTCGCATGACATCACATCATGTGACCTGCACAATGAAATCTGCACAGCACTGCATGGACTGTTTGTTGATTTGTTCATTGTTTTCATATGCCTGAGCTTAGGGTTCACAAGATGGACCAAAGCACTTGTTGTATTTCACAACAAATTACACTTTGATGGTAACAGCATTCATTGTATCTAAACGCAGAAAATAAAGTCTTCCTCTTAGACAGCATTCAGTTGTAAGGTAACCTCATGCGCACTGAAATGAGATTGTCTTCAGATTATTATTATTTCTCATTTTATTCTGTGTTGAGCACTATTTTTCATTCAAAGTACTTCATCTACATTCAGAACTATACAACAGATAGTTATTTGACACTGTTGAATTTTAAAATATATTTCTGTCCAGGAAAATAATCAGCATTTATTTTCAGTGTCGTTATTTAAAGCCTTATACACCAGAAAGCATTTCGCATTTACAAAATCTGCTGCAATAACTTGTTCATTATTTATTTTATTATCCCATATCTTCATGTACATGATTATTACGGTAATAGAAATGCCCCCGCTGTTGGCAATATGAAGCATTATTAGAGGCTTCCAACATTTCCCATTGTATTCTGCCAATTTTATTATTATTATTATGCTGTATATACCATTTATCTGCAGAAATTTCTTGTTTAAACTCATTCATTTCCTTTGCCTTCTCTTTTTGCATGAAGTATTGTCAAAACATCGCAATAATTGAGGTTCTTATGCACGAGTTATATTATACAAGAAAAATGTCTCCATGATATATATTGTTGTTAAAAGTTTGTGAAGATTTAGATTAAATTGTAACCATTGTAACATAAACATTCACTATTTATTTATTTGCTGTCTTAAGGTTAGTTTCTATTTCACTTAAAGTTCAATTTATTAGTGATTTAATATTAAACCTCATAAAGATTTAGTTGTGAAATGCAAGTGTTATATATATATGCCATGTTTTAATGTAATATAGAAGAAGAGTCCCAGTATGGACTTGAATAGAAGTAATTACGAGACCTGTTGTGTCATGTACAAACCGTGATTTCAAAAAAGAAAGGTAAGGTTGGCCTGATGCCTGTCTGGACTTGTAAAATAGCTATATTCATTTACAAAAATGTGTTAAATCTGATTTATTGTCTGATCAGTCATAATGTACTTATTTGTTCAAGTGAAAGCCAGCATTATAAAAGGTAATAGTTACTAAGCCATGAGGGTCCTTGTGTTAGAAGTCTTGGCCATGCCTGTATAGTGCCATGACAAATGTTCTTATTTACACTGAATGTCATAGATCGTTTGCATGTTACACGCCATATCATCTAGGTAACATTATTTCAAGCCTCAAGAAAATAATTAAAAATTCACATTTTGTTTATTATTATTATTATTATTATTATTATTATTATTATTATATATTTAATTCATTAATAATGATAATTGACATGGGCATATGAGACCATGCAATGGTTGATGTACCCAAATTTCAGTCTAAATTAATTCTGAGATAGTAAACTACCAGCTGAAAATGCCATGATTATAAGAGTGAGCCTTTGCTTGAAATGCTTAGCTGTGATGGAGGTGGAAACTATCCGTGTGACATGGGCTTGCTATTGTGTTTCCTACATGACTGCTGATCTGTATCTGTGCATGTTTATTTTTCCTTTGTGCCTTCTGATCATAAGTATTATCCCTACACGTAATTTGTGTATGAATGAAGCCTTCATGTTATAAGTTGCTTGTGTGTAAACATCTGTTATGCATGGTTTAATGTATTTAATTCAGTTTAATTGTATTTTCTTTTTATTTTCTTTTTAAATTTAAATCTGTTTCTAACGGTGCTTAAACTGCCTTAATATTGCTTCTGATGTATACTTTTACTGCCATTTTTCTTTGGAAATTCTTTTAATTTAATAAAGGAAACCTGTTTATAAACTATTTTAAATCAAGATTTCTAGATATTTTCATTTCTCTGTAATATTCTAGTATTAACTTCTTATGTTAAAAGTACATTAAGTGTATTTCTTATTCTTTCAATATCTCAAGTAATGCATGCTATCATCCAGTCGTAACAAACATATCAAGGGGTGAGGGGAAAACTGTTGTAGCTATATATAAATAAAAAACAAGATACAACAGTTTTACACTATGCCCCCCATATGTAATGCTTTCATTTGAACTACCATTCATATACATATCATTGATGTTTAAGCTTCGTGCGATCCAAGACGACTCCACACCCATCCTGAAAGGCAGGGGAGATCACTCAACAGTGCTGAGTTTTGTCACACAATGTGCATTATGCACCTTGATACTGATATTTTATTGTGTTTCCTTTGATGAAAATTATTTTTTTCCCTGGAACAGCATTTTTTTTTCTTACCTGTATTATATTTCCGGTTTTAAGAATTGAGTACCAAAGTTTAACAGGCAAAGTTCTTGCAACTTTGTTTATTTTTCATTTGTTATTAACTGTAAACAAGTGCTCTTATACTCTGTGATATACATATACCTTAAATAAAGCCAGTTCTTGAACACACAACATGTCCACCGTTAAACATAAAACAGCAATTTATTTTCTAGAAAAGTGAAAAAGAAGGGGAAAAGTAAGGCAGAGGTATAGTATTAAGTAACATTGTTGATTATCACCAAACTTGTTATGAAAACTCACGAGAATTTCTGTTGAAGCCAGAATCATCCCCTGATTCTATATTACACTGCTCTTGCATGCGGAGTTATTGTTCTCCTAGCACAAATAATAACTATCAGACATTATTTCACAACATTCATGATTATATTAAATTTAATTCACCTGATTTTCGAATAAACCACCTTTATTACTGAATTTTATTTTTTATTCCACAAGTTTCAAATTCTCAAGATCACATACATGATTGCATGCAAGCAAAAGAGTTTGTTTTTTCTCTGACATAATTTAACTTTTTATGTTTTAACTTAATTGTAATTCATTTAATGGTACATATCAAATGTATTTGTGAGCTTTTAATTTTACATAAATTTGTGTTATAACTTTTTATCTGGTTCAAGAATTAACTTAAAACAGGAAGTTTTTAGTTGGAACGTGCATGATCCATGGCAAAATTTCATGTGTGGAAAAAGTCATCAATGGTAAAAGTGTTCTTGGTAGACTATTGCAAGATCACTAATAATCCCTATGTTTAAATATGTAATATTCAAAAGTTGTTAAATGTTTTATTCTGCTTCATGGTCGCCAACATGACTTACTTTGTTAAAAACATGAGGCAGTTACGTAGGCCATTTTGCATGCTGTAATTGGCAGTGATGTGCGTTATTCTTTGATTCTCTTCCTTCTTGTTTAAAATGTGTGACTGTTGTAATAAACAGAATGAAACAATTTGCTATGTTAAGTTTGTTGAATATGATTATTTAGAATGCCAGGCTGTAAAGTTGTCTTACAATGGACAACACTGTAGGATGCTGGGATGAGTGGGCGATATATTAAGAGCTCAAGTCGTATCATACAAAATGAAATGCGGTTTTACGTCACGTTGACACATTTTATTAGGTTATATTGGTACAGCAGAGGGAACTGAGATCAAGTCTTCCAGCAGATATGTTTCCTATAATATTGAAAATAATAGATTCATACAAATGAAGTGTCTTCATGATGAGTATACAGAAACAGTTTTCTGAGTGTCTGTCTTCAGCAAAATAAAAACATACTTTTGGGAAATCTTCGTAGAGGGCGTGGCTCAGTGGATAGTGCGAGGACTTAAAATCCGAAGGGCACGGGGTTCAAGCCTCACCAGCACTGCTGAATTTCGTCAGTGTGTTCTTGGCCGAGATACTTTCCCTAGCGTCAGCTGTCCGATGAGGACTTAACCGAGTGATGACGTGTATCGGAATTTTAGGGCGGCTCTAAAAAGCCTACAATGTGTTGTTCAGACGTTCATCAACATTCAGTTCATATAATTATAATGTAAATTTTCTTACAAGTTATGAAATTGACTATTTATGACTACTGCCACATATTCCGTCCAAATATTCTGAGCCAAGATGTCCATGAATCTGTTGGTGTGATTCCAGATGTTTTTTGTATATTGCATTGTGATCTAGTTATATGATGTTTGTTAAAGTTGACTATTTATTTGATTATGAAAGAATTATAAACAGAGAAAGTAAGTTTTCTGTAAAATGTGATGCATTGTTTGGAAACAATCCCAGACTTTTCTAGATTTGACCATTGGAGATTTTGGAGGATGCTTATTTTTAACCCTTAAACTGATACATAATGGACTGTTCTTTCTTTGAATTAAGACCATTCCATTTATGTGACAAAGGGGTGTTTTGGGGAAAATGACTGATCAGCAGCCGGAGTTACTCGCAGGCTGATCTGGGTTTACAATGGACGCAAAGGCTATTATAGTCGTGCTTAGCGGGTTAAGGGTTAACAATGTACTTATTGTATATTCTAGACAAAAAACTATCACTATATCTCTTTCATTCCCAAATATTGGTTATCAAATAAAGGCAAATGCATCCTCGAAAATACATTTCTGTATAATAATTTCTAAATGTTCATATCTTACGTTTAAAAATCCAGGACAATTTCTAATATAATGTTAAGAAACCCAAAGAGGGCTGCTTTTTAAAACTGTGTTTTGTAAACCTCAGTTGTTTGAATTCCATTCACTTACATCTTTTGAATATTCTGAAAACAGTTTGTGTCACCATTTTTTTTGTATTTCTCAAAAACAACAATTATAGTTATCATTAATTTTCGACATCAACCGTGTCTCTCTCAAAGATCACCTGAAGTACCAATAAAATGTGGTCATGTGACTTATAATTTATGCTACATACCAAAACCTATTCTATGTATGGCTGATGTTATTCTTGATACTTGCTGGTTCCACGTTATGTCAGCAACTGTTCGTTAGCTTTTCCTATTATGAGTTACTTTTCATGTGTTGTTGTTTACATAACTGTGATCATACAGTTGTTAGAGACATTCAAGTTCAATATTTAAATATAACCCAGTTATTGAATAAAAAGTATACAAGACTAACTTTTAAGTTTCTTTGTTTTATTGTAAAACCAATAAGAAATATGTATGAAAATGTGTAATCGTCAATTTAGTATACGCTTAAGACAGGATGTATTATGTTGTGGCGCCATCCATCCGTCTGTCCATTGTACACATCTTCTGCATGATCCAGCGAATACATCTAAAAATGGCACGTAACTCTGATTCATATTATTTTATTTATTTCCCTTTGGAAAAAGATTTAACCTGAAACCTAACCGTGCCTGTGGCCAACAATTTTATTATTATAGTTTAATCAAAGGGAAACAACTTTACCTTAATTCACTCTGATCTCCAGTACAATAGTTATTTGCTTTGTTAAAGCCTGTTTGTTCAGTCATGGTAGTGGTTGTTGGTGTTGTTAAAGGGGCACACGGCAATCTTGATTTTTTAAGGCTTCTCGTTAATAATATATCGAAACGATGTGCAGAGCGCTATTTCCAGCCACGTATGGTCAATGTCACACTTAGAGGTCGAAGGTCATATTGCACTATATTTCGTGTCTGTCCACCATATCTTTTGAACCGCTTGAGGGATTTGGAAATATTTTGCCACAAATATTCACCATATCGAGACAACGTGCAGAGCACAACTTACAGCCACTCCATTCAAGGTCAAGGTCACACTTAGAGGTTGAAGGTCATATGCACTATACTTCGTGTCTCCAACATATCTGTTGAACCGCTTGAGGGATTTGGAAATCACTTGCCACAAATGTTCACCATATCGAGACAACGTGCAGAGCACAACTTCCAGCCACGTCCGTTCAAGGTCAAGTTCACACTTAGAGGTCAAATGCACTATATTTCGTGTCTCTGTCCGTCACAAGTATGTCTCCACCATATCTCTTGAACCGTTTGAGGGATTTGGAAATAACTTGCCACAAATTTCACCATATCGAGATTACGTGCAGAGCGCAACTTCCAGCCACGTCCATTCAAGGTCAAGGTCACACTTAGTGGTCGAAGGTCATCGAGATTACGTGCAGAGCGCAACTTCCAGCCACGTCCGTTCAAGGTCAAGGTCACACAAGGTTTGAATGTGTTGCCGGGGTAGTATACCACTGCAAATCCCGCTTGGAGAGGATCTCTATAAGCATTTTGCTTTCGTTCCAATCCATTTACCTATTGTATGTAACAATTGTATAATGCGTTATCTTTGAAATAAAATATGTTTAAACCAAATCCCGCTAGAGGCAGAGGGGTAGGACCCCCACTTCATTTTATCATTTTTTATCATGCTCATTCAAGGTCTTCTTCATGACACAAATGTATGCAAATGTGGAAACATGGCTCCATCGTAAATGAACTGTCTACAATAGAATTTACAGCAACTCTGCAGTTCTGCAGGTTAGAAGGTTCTAGGCCCATTCTCAATATTTTTATCTAGATGTAAATGGAGGATGAGCCTGGCATGTTCATCCCTGTTTGGCACCATATAACCTTTCTTGTGTTGGTGCACCGTAAAACTCCAATTCAATTCAATTGATAGCATTTTCAAAACATTGACACTCTACTTTAATAAGTGGAGTCAGAAGACGTGTTTTGATGATCATTCATTAATACAGGAGGCTGTATAACTTCAGCAATAACTTCAGCAATCTCTTCCAAGAGTTTTCATTTCTTACATCAGTTACTGCAATGTCTAAAAATTAAATTTTGTTTCAGCAAGCATATCCTATGATATCAGCTTTTGAAATAATATGGACTGGATGTAGAACTATATTGATTTTTGTGTGAAAATGCTCGAGATTGTTATTAAATTTCCTTGGGTTGAATTCGTCCTAGCATACAAAATAGGTTACAATGAAGTGTATTAAGCACGAGGTTTGGAACCAGCAGGTCTACAAATATTATGCTGTACAAGCACGTGAAATAAAATTTGTTTAAACCAACAGGTCTTAGTCCTGTGTGGTGTTAACCAAGGAGAGGAACTTTATATGATTGCTTTCTTTCGTTCCAATCCTATTAACTTTGTACTATTTATATATGCCTGTTGTATAACGTGAAAATAAAATATGTTTAAATCAACCTAAACTGAATTAGACCGAGGTTCAACTTATAAAAGCCTCCCTTCAGTATAATTAGGCAGCTCTTCAAGTTTGAAATGAATTCGACCGACGTTCAAATAATTGAAGAGAGTTCAATTACTACAGTTTCTGTTAGTTTGGCATTCCATATAACATGGTTTATATTTGAAGCGCAGCTGGAATGGTAGGTATTTTTTTACTTATACTGTATTCACCGTATATGTTCGCTCATCGTTAGAATTGGGACACCTTTAAATTTTAGAAGAACAGTTATGAAAAAAAAATCAAATTTCTGAATAGTGTAACATTCCTGACGTCATGTTATCTGAATACCGTATGACGTTCTTGCACAGCCAGACCCTGAACTCTACAATCTGTGAAAGTTTTGTTCAAATCCGATAATAAATAGAGAAGATATAGCCATAAAAATATTTGCCTTATGCCGTCACTGGCGGCCATCTATGATGATGATATGACAAACTTTGACGTTCATGTACAACTAGACTTCGATCTCAACAGCATATGACAGTTTTATCAAAATCCGATCCTAAATGAAGGAGATAAAGCGATTACAATATCTCTTAAATGACGTCATTGGCGTCCATTTTTGATGATGTCGATGACATTAAAACTGTCAGGGCAGACATCGACACTGATGGATTTTACAGTAAAACAACTTAAACAAGAGGTCAATGACCTTGAAGCTTTACTGATAGATTTTGATAGCTAGGTCAGCACTCCTTTTAAGTTTCATAAAATTTGTCAAGTAGTTTCAGAGGAGTAGTCGCTACAAGTTGAAGTTTTTACTATATAACTCTAGGTAAACAAAGATGGCCATTGGCAGCCATGTTTAATGTTGAATCAAAATAATTTTCGACAAGGATCAACATCTTGTCATGCTGATCATTTCAGAAAAAGTCCCATATCAATATCACCTACAGTTTTCAAGAAGTAGTCGCTACAAACTTGTTTTTAAAAATCTATGTTTAGCCGTGGTGGCCATCTTGAATTTCCAGCCGACCTATAATTGTGCTAGGATCAACTAGACATCAAGAGCAACATTCCTGTGAAGTTTCATGAAAATCCGTCTAGTAGTTTCAGAGGAGTAGTCGCTTCAAGTTTTTACTATACAAACTCTATGTAAACAAAGATGGCCACTGGTGCCTAGGTTTAATTTTGATTCAAAGTAATTTTCGACAAGGATCAACATCATGTCATGCTGATCATTTTAGAAAATGTCCCATATCAATATCACTTACAGTTTTCAAGAAGAAGTCGCCACAAACTTATTTTTTAAAAAATTGTTTTTAGCCATGGCTGCCATCATGAATTTCCGGCCGATCTAAAAAAAATCTGGGATCAATTAGACATCAAGAGCAACATTCCTGTGAAGTTTCATAAAAATTTGTCAAGTAGTTTCAGAGGAGTAGTCGCTACAAGTTTTTACTATATAAATCTATGTAAACAAAGATGGCCGCTAAATTTCGACAAGGATCAACATCATGTCATGCTGATCATTTTAGAAAATGTCCCATATCAATATCACTTACAGTTTTCAAGAAGTAGTCACTACAAATTTATTTATTTTAAATCTTTTTTTAGCCGTGGCTGCCATTTTGAATTACTGGCCGGCCTGAAATTTTTCTAGGAACATGTAGACATCAAGAGCAACATTCCTGTGAAGTTTCATGAAAATCCGTCAAGTAGGTTCAGAGGAGTAATCGCTACAAGTTTTTACTATATAACTCTATGTAAACAAAGGTGGCCACTGGCAGCCATGTTTAACGTCGAATCAAAATAATGTTCAACTCAGATCAACATCATGTCATGCTGATCATTTTAGAAAAAGTCCCATATCAATATCACTTATAGCTTTCAAGAAGAAGTCGCTACAAACTTGTATTTTAAAAATCTATTTTTAGCTGTGGCGGCCATCTTGAATTTCTGGCTGATCTGAAATTTTGCTAGGATCAATTACACATCATGAGCAACATTCATGTAAAGTTTCATGAAAATCCGCGAAGTAGTTTCAGAGGAGTAGTCGCTACAAGTTTTTACTATATAACTCTTATGTAAACAAAGATGGCCGCTGGCAGCCATGTTTAACATCAAATCAAAACGATTTTTGACAAGGACCAACATCATGTCATGCTGATCATTTCAGAAAAAGTCCCATATCAATATCACTTAAGAGTTTTCAAGAAGTAGTCGCTACAAACTTGTATTTTAAAAATCTATTTTTAGCTTTGGTGGCCATCTTGGATTTCACATGAACATGAATTTTTGCTAGGATCAACTAGACTTCATGGGCAACATATCTGTAAAGTTTCATGAATATCCATCCAGTAGTTTCAGGAGTCGTCGCTACAAATAAAACTTTACGGGCAGACGGACGGACGGAAGCCGCACCACGGCATAAGCTCTGCTGATCTCTGATCAGTTGAGCTAAAAATGCAATCAGTGAAAAAATGACGTTATGACGTAGAGACAAGTTTTGACGTTCTTGTACAACTAGACTGAACTCTACAATATGTGAAAGTTTCGACAAAATCAAATCATAAATATTGGAGAAATAACGATAACAATATTTCCCTTATGACATCACAGGCAGCCTTCTTGGATGACGCCATGACCCCAAAAGCTTCGGGGCACTATTCCAGCCTGAGCTTTACCACTGTAAAATGTTGATGCCCTGCGAACAGGATTACTATGAAAAATGGCAGTGAGAAGAAGAAGAAGCAGAAGAGGAATAATAATAAGAATAAACATAATGAACCCAACAGGTCTTTCTGCTGGTAGGCGGAAAGCCCTAATAAACAGAATGAAAACAATAGGTCTTTCCAGTGTAAAGCCCCAATTACAAAGGGCAATAACTCTAATCTGAATGAGGACAGAGTTACAATCTTTGCACTCTGCACTTCCTCTCATTACCCTCTATCATTTTGTGAAATTTCATTGCAGCCCCATCAATAGTTTTGAAGTTATGATCCAGACAAATATTCTATGTATAAAAGTATAAAGGGCAATAACTCTTAATTTGAATGAGGACAGAGTTACAATCTTTGCACTCTGCACTTCCTCTCATTGCCCTCTATCATTGTGTGAAATTTCATTGCAGTCTCATCACTTCTTTTGAAGTTCAGCTCTGGACAAAAATTCTAAGTATAAAATTACGAAGGCCAATAACTAATTTGAATGAGAACATAGTTACGGTACTTGCACTCTGCACCCTCTATCATTGTGTGAAGTTTCCATGCAGTCCCATCAGTAGTTCTGAAGTTATGCTTCTGACAAAAGTGGGATGGACAGGACGGAAATTTCGGACAGAGGGACGCGTTTTGGCTGAAACAAGCACCCCAAACAAAAGTGAAATTATAATTAAACATTTATTAACCTCAGCTATTTGTTACACAAATACTGACTTAGCAGTAATATCGATGCTGGCAAAAACAAAACAAGCAAGATCTATATAATAATATCCATTTTTATTTTCTCCATTTCAACTTCAAACACTCAAGCAAACATAAGCAATCGGAAACATTCAATGATCATCAAAGAGAAAATTTGATTGGATAAATTGTAATTGCACATATCTGAAATGACCAATCAGCATAGTTGTTACAAAAACATTTTATGGCACAACATATAAACGACAAATTGCAAGTCAGAAGAAAGCAGTACAAACTGGGACAGATTTTCGACTTGGTTTTTATGACAGAGAAATTTAAAACCTTCGAATTAACAACAACAACAACTTAGAAGAAAGCATGACTATAAATGATGAATTTAGGGAGGGGTTTTGCTTTTTAGATGTTTAAAACAGCTTGAATTGTGTCATACCATGCTTACAGTCAAAATCCCACAATTTAAATTTATATTTGAATTAAAGTGAATATGTACATTGGCCTTAAATACCTATTTCCTAAAGCTAACGGTATCTGGTCATTGCAAAAGTATAATAACATGCACAATTTAACTGCAGGTCTGTATTCAGATCATAGATCGAGGTCAGATTACATTTTTTATTTAAATAAATATTTTGTATTCCACCTTTTGAAGGAAAAAACGAAGAAGTTAACATTTTTATTACAAACCCTTTGCTGGTAGTTCTTGACTATTTAAGAACAAAAAACATTATAACCAAAACACAAATAATGAAAACAGAGTTTCTACATACAAACGCTTTATTGTACGGGCCTCATCTTCCGACATGAAGTTGAATTACACCATTTTCTAATGAGACTGAATGCCTAACAGTGAATAACAGCTAACTATACAAATTCTCTCGCCTCCCCCACCCACCCTAATACAACAGGCTGGAATAAGGTCTTTAAAACACTTCATGTCTTAATTTTAGGCTTACTCATTACAGATGATGCCACGTGGATTACCACTTTTTACACTCAACGTCGTGATAATTTTTCACTGCGGACATGTCAACGTGTCCCCGCGATTTGTTGTGATTTCACGCAATGCCGTTTCTTTAAATTTTGTCAACCATGATCAAAACATGGGGTTTTAGGTCATCAAAGCGGTGTAACCCAGTGAGAACTCGTGGGGTTTCACGGCGATTTACATATTATTACAAACAATATATTGCCTGCTGTAACTTCCCTTCGACTTGCCACAAACTTAACACCGAGTAACACAGCGATCGCTGAGAATGTGTTTTGCAATCGCTGTGATATGACGGTCACGGGGAATCGCGGTGAAATTTGGAGACAATCCGCAGTAAAATTGTGCCAATTTTCGGCTGTATCTGAAAAACGGTCACTGTGACACTGCGGAAAGGTCGTAAACCCTGTGCACCATCTGCAGCTATCATTTTTGGATTAATATATTTACATGGTAATTACTCAAAGCTAGTTACACGTAGATGATTACGGTGGGATTTTACTAGACGTGTACATATTTTTCATGAACACATCTAATAACACAGATGAGTCATTGGCTATAAACACACAGATGAGTCATTGGCTATAACTACACCACGTGTTCACCAATAAACACCCATCTTCAGGTGTCAGGAAAGTGTTAACCCGTAACCCGCTAAGCACGACTATAATAGCCTTTGCGTCCGTTGTAAACTCAGATCAGTCTGCGAATGGTCTTAATTCAAAGAACAGTCCATTATATATATGTAGCGGGTTAAGGGTTAACAGAGATTCTTCATCAGATTACTTAAAACATACTTTTACAATGGTAGACAAATGTATACACAAATTAAAATGGCAGCTGTTTAACTGAGATTAAACTTAATCTAATTAATACCTATATCGACAAAATACTGGCCACAAACACGGTTATGGAACAAATAAAAGTTTAAAGCAGTATAAAAGCTGAATCATAAAATTCGTAAACAAATCAAAGTGTTACAGGATCAGTATACTTCACAGTACAGTATCAGTATACTTCACAGTAAAAAGGTTGATAAAATGTCTTGCTATAAGAAAAGTCATAACATGTGACACGTGTAATAAAAAAAAAGATTATTAACTATAAAACTAACATTAAACTGTAAAATATCTAAATGCCCTCGATTCTTTTATATATTTTTGGCACAGCAGATTAGAAACCAAGGGCACAGATACCTCTGCAAACAAACATCTGCATAAAATATACAAAAGCTAAAACATGCATCTACAAATAAAACTAGAAAGTGAAAATTTCAGGCATTAAAAATCCAGACAAGGTAAAGTAAAAATAATGGTTTTGTACATAGAGATTATTTAACTGCTGGGATCAATTATAGGGAAATCCTTCACGAGATGGTAGACGTGTGGTTCTTCTGCGCGAGTGAAAAAACAAAACATACGCCTACCATCGAGTCGAGGATTTCCCTATAATTGAACACAGCAGTTAAATAATCTATTTATAACATTTTAAATCAGTTTATGCCAAAATTATTCTCTTTATTGAACGTTATCGGCGAATTACGTCGACGTCAGCAACACTTTATTGACGTCATAACTCAACGTCGCGGTTAGTTATTTTTGTGTTCGGAGTTAGTTATAAATATTTAACGATTATGAATATTCTTTCACTGAGAAATCCCAATCTTTCACCAATAAAAATGTAATAAATATAATTAATAAACAGTCACCACATGTGTCTTTAATTAAGTGATTTTTTTTTTGGTTATCTGTCTGACAAAGTGTCTCATAAAGAAAAAAAAAAGATGTTCTTCAACAGGTTTAGATAATCCACAAAACGACAAATAATTTGTTGTTTAACAAATTATTTGTAGAATGTCGCATATTTTTATCTGCCGAACGATGCATTCTACACAACAGTTTAACATGCTGGCAATAAAAAACATATATTAATCAAATATCGGCATTTAGGTAAACAATATAAACAGTGTATTGAAATAATCATTTTAGAATTATTTTATTTTTAGAATTTTGTGATTCTTGGTTTCAAGAAACTCATTACTCAATGAGTGATACAAACAGTCTTAATCTGTTTCTCACAGCAACTAATAGGCTCATTCAGTTCTGAGAACTCACGGAGTTGCATCATAATAGCATGACATGATGTCATAATACCAGGGTGTGACGTCATAATACCAGAAAGTGTTGTCATGATAGAAACAACCAAATGAAAATATGAAGGAAGCATTCCGATTGGTTCAGTGATAAAAACTGGACCAATGAAACCAGTTAATTTAAAGCTCATTGCAGTCTCAGAACACACAGAGAGTTTTACTGGACATCAAGTAATGAGGTTCTTGAAACCCAGAAACACAAAATTCTAATAAAATTATTCTAAAATGATTTAATAGACTGTTTATATTGGATACACTAAAATCCAGCATTTAGAATAGCTGTTATGTAAAGACTAGCTTGATGCGCTGTTTCATATATTGTGGCCAAGAAGAACCATTAACTTGCTTCTATATTTATAACGGCCTGGCATGTGAATGTGGTTAAAATAATATTTGCAATGACGACAATAAAAGGGTGGATTAGTGTATTGCGAAGAAAAAATCTGATGGCGCATTCTGGAAACCATGCAAGATGCGGAAGTGCGCTTTGAATTTATCAAATATTTAAGTTGGTGGGCTGAATCTGTCAAGCGGCAGATTTATTCTCTATTCGACAGATAATCTGTTATCCCACAAAATATTCGTTGTTTTGTGGACGTTGCAGACCTATTTTTATTTGGTTTGACAACAAATTTAAACAAATCACAACAACATTTAAGTTGCTAGTTTCATTAACTGTCAACGGTATCTACGTTATGGCCACAATATGTAGGTATGGCTGCATTTGGGTTACTATTCCCTACACAAGCTTACATCCATTCTATATAAAGACTGGACCTTGGGGTCTAAAAGCTGAATTGGACCTTACTTAACAAGTGCAACATGACATAAGAAACTCTAAAATAACTTGACAAAATTGGTACGCTGAATAATGAACCCAACAAAAACTAACACTCACATAGGGAACAAATCACAACTTGTTTTTTAAAGATTGAAGTACAAAAGAACAAGGAACGAATGTGCGAATGTAATGAAACAGTGATCCATAACAACAAAATGCATAGCAGTATTTTCAATACCTTCGGATAAACTTTAAACCCCGAGGTATGCTCGCTAAAATGCCCGGTGCAATACAGCGAGGATATATAAATAGTTATACACACGCTTTTCCATACTTTCATTTTATTTTTATTTTTTTTAACTTGGTTCATTTTTAGACTACCTATATGATATGAACCAGAATAACGTAACAAGTTTGCCCTATCCCACTCTGGTTCATACAAATTCTGCAAATTATTCAACAGTTACTGTGTGTGTAAAAAACAAAAGTATATACATAATAAATACATGGAGTGTCTGTATGTAAAGCTATAAGAATGTGTTCATAAAATAGTACACAATATTTACATATGGCTAATAATAGATAACAAACAAAACAGAAACTTATACAAATAGTACTGAAGCTTTAATGGTTAACCATAAAAATGGTGAGTTAAGCTTTAACTTTAAACATGGTGAATTTAGCTTAAAGCTTTAACCATAAACATGATGAATTAAGCTTTAACCATAAACATGATGAATTAAGCTTTAACCATAAACAAGATGTGTTAAACTTTAACCATAAATATGATGCATTAAGCTTTAACCATAAACATGATGAGTTAAGCTTTAACCATAAACATGACGAGTTAAGCTTTAACCATAAACATGACGAGTTCAGCTTTAACCATAAACATTATGAGTTAAGCTTTAACCGTAAACATGATGAGTTCAGCTTTAACCATAAACGTGATGTGTTAAGCTTTAACCATAAACATGACGAGTTGAACTTTAATCATAAACATTGATGAGTTAAACTTTAACCATAAACAAGATGAGTTAAGCTTAACCATTAAAGCTTAAACATCAATAACTACATTTTTTTGCACACCAGATAAGGAGATATGCATTTTACCCATGTACTGGAAAATCTGATTGTAGAAGCGGGGGCTGATAAAAGTTCCGCAACTCAACAATGAGTTCTATAACATCAACGGTCGCTTGACAGAACGTGCAAATAAGCATAGAAAACGTTGATTGTTGGCGAAGTTAATGTTCTGTCAATGGTATGCAAGAAAAACAATCAATCATGGGTATCCGAGTTAGATAGGGAAACCTCGGAAGAGCCTTGGTTCCAATATATCGGTTATTCCTCGTGCTGGAATTCCCGATCTTTATCGGATACTGATGAACGATTCTGACAATATTCTAGCCAAGGTAATCCATTTGCATCCAGTGTACACCCAATATATAAGTTCTTAGTTACTTTGCACGTTTGCTGTTTTTGAGTTTACACGGAATGCCGAATTTATTTAAAGTCACAACTGTTACTACTATTTCTGACAGAAAATTCCCTAAAAGATATCTACTAGCCTACACATGACCTTATATTTCCAAAATGTCATTTTTATGGTCATCGGTGATTACTAGATCATTTCTATTAACATTCCATCGGGGAATGATATAACAGAAGAAATGGCCAATAAGTCTACACTGGTTGCAGAGGTGTAACCTTATCTGGTGATGCAGAGGTGTAACCTTATCTGGTGATGCAGAGGTGTAACCTTATCTGGTGATGCAGAGGTGTAACCTTATCTGGTGATGCAGAGGTGTAACCTTATCTGGTGATGCAGAGGTGTAACCTTATCTGGTGATGCAGAGGTGTAACCTTATCTGGTGATTGCGATAATCAGAAGATTACTCACAGTCATATTATAAAATTCTTATTCTATCTTTGCAGATTCCAACATAGCGTGCATTGTATTCTGTCTCTAACATAACATTCAGTAACATAAATAATAACTAAAATGATGCCAGTAATTATATACCTCTGCCTTATTGCTGATGTCGGAGTGTATTAGCAATAGATTTTATTATAATACAGTATTATAAAATAGATAATGAATGACAACTGGCGTCATGTTAACTCCTATTCTACCATTCTAGACTAGACTATGGTAGATTCAAACATAGGATGTACACATGTATTTGAAACCGTCTCCAACACAACCATCAGCAATCATCAACCCTGTAAACTGCGATACTCCAAAGATAAATCAACCCAATTCAAGAAATAGAAGAACTTTCCTTTATTCCTATCACTATCTGTAAAGTACACACAACCTACATCTCTACAAGCATCTGTAAAGTACACAACCTACATCTCTACAAGCACATAGTGATGTTGCGCTTATTCTTTCCGACAGCAGAAAAACATGTTTTATCATCTAATGATGAGGGCTATTCCATTAAAACATATCCCGGGAAGGCATTTGAATTGAATTGAATTGGGTTTTAAGGCGCACCAACACATGAAAGGTTATATGGCGCCTAACGGGCATGAACATGCCAGCTCATCCTCCATGTACATTGAGATAAAATACGGAAGATGGGCCTAGAACCTTCTCACCCTGAACTGCAGAGTTGTTGCAAATTCTATCGTAGAAACTCCATTTACGCTGGAGCCACATTTATTGTTTTTCTGACAATGCTCTTTTGATGTGAGCGAGATAGCACCTGAAACAATGCAAGGATCATGATGAAGACCTTTAATGAACATGAACAAAAAATGATAAAATGAACATGAATTTGGGGGGATTCTACCCCACTGCCTACCCCTCCAAAGGGATCTGCAGTGGACCTATTCTTTGCCCAGTGACCAAACGGGGCCCCCGGAAACCGTATGGGGCTAGGAAGGAAGGCAATTGAATAAACACATATGGGTGAACTCTACTTTCTGATATTTTGTTCTTTCAACTCAGTTTTACCCCTGTGGGACCATGTATGTTTCAAAGGAATAGCCATAATTTTTGGCATTGAGCCAGGTTTGAACATCAAGTATTTACAGGGTTGCTGATATATTGCACAATATTTTGTAAAACAGCGAGATGTAAAGAGAACACTCGGACAATGGAAGGAAACATGTAACAGCTGTAGTTAAAGGTTATATAAACTACAACCAACGTAAATACATTGTATATAAACTACAGTATAGATCTACTACGAAAAGTTATAAAAATGCAGAATCCACCCTTCTGGCAAGATTAAACACACACGATAATTGATTATTGTCATTAATCAGTGTTTTATGACGTCTGTTACACATGAAGATTAATAATCTGACAGTTTAAAATACAGGAGTATATCCGGCACCTATGATTTATTATTATATCTGTAGTTCTATGATATTAATGTAATACTGATTCTTAAAAAAAACAGCCTATTGCCTTAACCGTACCACAATCATAACTCTGACCTTGGCTGTCTGGACAAAATACAGCCAACTAGTCAATGTGGTCGCTAACCAGTAAATATTATTTCTGACTAGTAGATATGGTTACTAACCAGTAGATATGGTTGTTGACCAGTAGATACGGTTAATAACCAGTAGATATGGTTACTAACCAGTAGATATGGTTTCTAACCAGTAGACATGGTTGCTCACCAGTAGAGATGGTTGCTAACCAGTCAATATGATGTTTGACCAGTAGATATGGTTAATAACCAGCAGATATAGTTACTAACCAGTAGATATGGTAACTAACCAGTACATTTGGTTGCTAACCAGTAGATATGGTTGCTAACCAGTCAATATGCAATATGGTTGTGTTCAAAAGCTTTTGTGTATTTTAGTGATATTTCTAAAAACAGCATTTAAAGCATTTCAAGTTTCATAGTTAATTTACCTATTGGTTCTTGTTTTTCCTCCATCAGACCACTGGAGGTACATTGCACATTTAGACCAACAGTTTTGCTTTGCTCAGCTCCAAATAAAATTTTGATTTAAATAGATAAGTTACATTTATTACCAAAATGTAAAAAATACCATAATATTAAAGTACAAATTGCACGTTACCATACACCTGGGTTATAATCACTAACAATGGTTTTGCACAATAACATATTCATACAAAAGTTCGCTATACAAAGTTCTCATCTCTAAACTGATATCACAACAGGGAATCTGCATCACCATAGCAACACTATGATCACAAAATCCTTAACCTGATGCATGAAAAAGCATTTACATAACAGTGGTAGCAATCACTTAAAATACAATAATCCATAACCACACAGAATGCCTTCAGTTCCGTGACCTCATGGTTACCTTCATTCAGATCATGGTGACCTTCACCCAACTCATGGTGACCTTCACCCAGCTCATGTGACCTTCACCCAGCCACAAGATATAATGGTGAATACTTGATTTGTGTCCTTCACTGAAACTCCTTCTAATATTAAACCTATTGACAAATGAGACAAAAAGCAATAACACTGTTTCTTTCAGTACACTAGTATTATTGTATTTGCAAGAATTAAATAATCATCACATGGTCTGGTCACATGACAAACATCACATGGTCTGGTCACATGACAAACATCACATGGTCTGGTCACATGACCAAAAACCTTGACGCTAATCCTCTTTGTCTCCCGTGCAGACCCGGTCTGTGAATATTTTCTGGATAATCTTCGGAGATTTCAGCGTTGTAATCACAGTTTTAAGACCAGCCTTCATACCCTGCAGAAATAAACAATGGAAGTGAAATGTTAAATGATTTTAAAACTGATGAAAGAACACAAGAGTCAAATAAGAAGAAATCAAAATATCACAGATCGAATATCACAGATCGAATATCACAGATCGAATATCACAGATCGAATATCACAGATCGAATATCACAGATCGAATATCACAGATCGAATATCACAGATTTCAAATGATTCAAGGCTCAGACCTATTGTTTATAAATATGACATTTCATGTAAACTCAAAAAGTTGGAAACTAGCAAAATTCAAACCTCTGATTATATCCCAGGTAACATGTAATTATTTTACCACAAACAATATACACGGTTAAGGAAAATTACTAAATATCTAAAGTTTTAATTTATTTAACTAAACATACCAATCTGAACAAAAATATATTGAGAATTATAAAAGCTTACCACAATAATAAATAAAACATTGAGGAGAAAATCACGAAACAATACTGAAATATATAAAAGCTAAAAGTGAAGATGTTCTCAAATGGAAAGTGAAAATATCTAAAAGGGTCATTGCTGAGCAACAATGAATGCATATACATACAATTAGGAATTTTGGATATTTTTAAAATTCCAAACTTTTTAATGTATTTTATTGAAATTGAAGAGAATTTAACTCCTTCCAAATCCACTGCCATTCATACACACCCTAGCTATCACTACCACAGCGAGAAAACCTAGACACAGTCTACGTTAAGACTGCTCCGTCTTTCTGTTTCGGAATGATGTCCACATGTTACCCACGCTCTGGACTCCGGCTTTCATCCCGGACTGCACTCCTGCAACTCCGGTCTTTAATCCCGAGCCGACAGACTGGACCCCACTCTTCACTCCAGTTTGAACCGTCAGTAATACTGGCTTGACTGTGCTACCAACTTTTTGTACGCCATGTTTCACTTCCTGCTGGACTGTGACTAGGTTTGATATAAGAGTTTTATGTTCTGTGGGAGTGTCCTCATCTTCATCATTGTCGTCAAGCTAGTGAAGGGAGATAATACAGAAACAACACTGACACGATACAGAAACTAAACAAAATCATAGAACATAAACAATAATGTACTTTAGCAAACGGAAAACCAAAGTAACTTTTGTTTTTACTTTATGTACTACAAACATTTCTATAAACTTATTTTGCCGAAAGAAATAAAGCGGACCAAGACAACAACATATACATAACTGAAAAACACCTAGAAGGTCTCACAACACTATTATCTCCCTTGAATACTCGTGCCCTACAGATGAAAGAGGCAGATAAAAAAAAACAAGTCCACTTTTGTACATTTTACTGGATACATTGATTTATCTTTACCAGGTTCTACAAGAGATCACAGAAAGAATCGTGTAGATAGGTCTAGCTAATTCTGCTTCATTTTACTCATCATGGCTCTAATCACCACGGGGTTGTAAATTTGTCGAAAGTTTGATTTTGATTTTTTATATTTAAATTTCTTGTTTGCGCGACGTGACGCAAACAAGAATTTAAAATTGTTAAATCCAGTAAATATTTTTTAATTGTGTTTTACATTGCAGATATTGGATCAATGAAGAAGCGCTGTGGTCTGTGGAGCGCTGTGGTCTAGTGGTAGAGCGTTGGACCCATGATCCAAAAGTCGTGGGTTCGATTCCCGCCATTGCCATCCCTGAGCAAGACACTTTATCTGCATTGCTTAGTACTGGTTCTACCCAATTCATAATGGACTTGATAAATGAATAGCTTTACTTAGTACAAATAAAAGGTTTATTTTATGATAAGCAATGAAATACTGTGTTTTATCAGTGAAATAAAAGTGGTATTCCACAGTAGCTGCCGGCACTACTTTTTTAATGTACAACCAACACAAATTCATGCACAGTAGAACAAGATATTCCTACTGTTATACTGTTAAATACACTGTTTATTTAATTACTTTCTTTCTGTGACGTTAATGGTTTCAAAAAAGGTGACGTCATGTAACATTTTGTTACGTCATCGTGACTAGGAAAGAAGTGTGTGTAAAACGGTTTAGTTACTGAAATTGATTAAATAATTGTTTGTAAAACCATAAAATAAAAAGAAAATGTGTTGTTTTGTCGTGAATAACATATTTTATTTCATCTCGAAGTGAGAACTCATATTTTCACTCATGCTCCACATTCATTTTTCACTCTAAAACAACAAATATCCTCTATTTATTAATACTATGCAGGTGCAGGTACAGGTACATAAACATTTTGTTTTATAAATTGTGTCATTACCATGTAATATAAAATTAACTTATACTTTGGTTTTATTTTATTATTTTTTTTTATTTTATCGCAACAAAATGTGTCTGTATATCTACACACATAGTATACCCCTACCACAGATATGTGATATAACTGCGGCAGATGCAAAGTAACATACATCACTGCAGTTGTTGATAAATACACATGACACATTTTACCATGAAATTTCACAACTAATAAAGCATGCAAACATCGATATAGATTTTAAAAGATGAGAAAAAATGACATCTATAAATCACAATACTACACACCATTATGTTTAAAATAATCCAAGAAAACATATATATAACACTCTTTAACAGTTAGACCAGATCGGATATATATGGGACAGTTTCGGGTTAATTATCAAAATTGGCATGCACAATAGGTTTATCATGTATAAATAATGGTGTTTACAATACATAAATACTGAAACATTTACTAAGCAAATCAATTTATAGATGAACACTTTACAGACATTTATTTATTATGATCCTATGTGCAGATTCTGTATGCCTAGATCATATGATTTTCTATACTTAACATCATTAAAAGTGCAATTTTTTGTGGTTATTTTTAATTAAAATGTCTCCAAGATCGATTGCATAATTTCGATTTTACTCTTTCAATACATGAATTTGACCGGTCACCAGCTTTATAGGGAATGTGGATAATTTCTAACATGTACATAACACTACAATCGATCTTGGAAGTGAACACAAAATAAAAAAACTTGCACTTTTAATGGCATTAAGTATTTATTAGTTAGTGCAGAATTATTAAAATCAAGTTGGACCTTAGTCGAAGAAAGACACTGGATCAAGTGTTTGCCAGGTTTCACCCTACAGTCTAAATCCGTAATATATTCACTGAGCTTCCAACTAAATAAACACCCATGATCACCAACATCACTTGGGATAGCGTATATTTGGCATACCTTTGATTTTTTCTCCTTCTGTTTGCCGGCATAGCGATGTTGTGCATCCAGACATTTCTGGTATCTAAGCTGTATGACATAAAGACACAAAAGTTTCAATGTGTTGTTTACTTCATTATAAAACAATCTGTACAATTTAAGACAAAATAAATCTTGATGATCAGTCGCGTTGCCATGGAAGCAGTATTACATAATTGTTCAGCACACAAACAGGACAGGACCTTAGGCAGCTTTACTGATTAACAATCGGGAGGAAAATATAACTTCTCCTGTTTGTACAAATTTTAATCTGCATCTCTAAAATAAATGTATGAAATATGATTAAAATAGAATATGTGTCCATGGGACACGGATGTCCCATTTTAGTGCTGTCAGTTGCATAATATAAAATGCATAATATAAAATTTCAATGTAAATTAACTAAGTCCAAAAAATAGGGCAATGCCAATCATATTGACCTACTTTTGTCATACCTTGTCACACAGATGCAAACATGTGTGAAGTGTGAAAGCTCTATGGCTTCGGATGACTGAGAAGTGGACTTGAAAAGCGAAAAGCTTTTAAGTACATTTTTTATAATCACACGGACAGACCGTCGGACGGATGGATGGACAGAGTACAGGGATTGATGTTAACAGTTGTCCCCTTGTCCTGTGCCATGTAGATTCTACTGGGGACAAGTTAATTGTCCGAAGTTAATTGTCCGAGGTGACCTGTCCTATGGACAACTAAATTTTATAATAAGAAATGAATTTTACATCTTTAAAACTTGTGACTGAAAAAATGTCAAAACATTGGTGAGCACATTGTAAATGACAAATAAAAAACATCTTGTTTTCATTGGTTCTGCAACTGAGGGAATGTAATGTCACTTTCATGATTGATCTTGTTTCTTGTATCACTTTTACTGAAGTGCGGGGACAAGTAAATTTGACTGGGGACAAATAAATTGTGTAAGTTACTTGTCCGCTGAAAATAGTTAATATCAAACCCTGGAGTAACATTATATGCTCACTTCACTTTGTGGTGGGGAATAACAGCAGTGGTTCTAAAAGTAGAAAATTTTAAATATTTTCATTGCTCCAAGAAAATATTTTTAGGAGACTAGCCCAGGGCTAGTGGGTCCTGAAAATCCACTAGCCCTGTTTGTTTTTTCACTAGCCCTGAAGTTTTTTGTCACAAGCCCTGTTTTTTTAGCTTGCCTTAAAAATAATGTGTCTTGTTTGTTTTTGTCTTTGTCAGTTATCATTCATCTTGTTTGGCCATACTTTTACGTATCTCGTTTTATTAAAATTTATTTAAATGAACCAGCTCACTGAGACCCGACTTTCTATTACTTATACCCAGCTGACGACATCTCATTATGTTAAAGCTGATTCTGATTTAACGGATTCAGATACTCAATATAATCTGGGATGATAATTATATATAAAGCCCTGTTATAATTCATTAAATACTGAGAAAATTAAAAATTCAGTAATTCTTATCTTCTCATAACCAATTGATGTACGTTTAAGTTGCGTTGGCAGTAGTCATTGGGTGAAAGCGTAGCAATGGTAAGATGGAACAATTTAGGATTTTTTTAATTTTTTTTTAGCATTACCCCACCCACAAATTGTATACGGTGATACAAGTTTTCAAGTCCAGTTCCTCCAGGAAGGCATTTTAATCGGCAAAATACATTGGAAAATAAATATAAACTGTTAATTTTATATGAAAATAACTGTGTTTAAAATTTATTTACAAAGAAATCGATATTTCTTCTCACAAATATATTACATATATTTCCGTGTACCTTAATTTCACTTCGCGAGAGTTCTTTCCCCTGAGTCAGGAATTTCTAAATGTTATATAAGTGTTGATATATTTCGCTTTTCACAGTTTCATATAAAGCATGCTTCCATTATCAAAAATCCATGGTCTCTTGATTCATCAAAAGTCGCCGACTAATCAGCGTGATTGTGTTGATTGCGATTCTGTATCGGCCAATTTGTAATCGTTTGAGTCAGTACCGCCATTTTGAGCTGACCACGTGACGAACATGTGATCAACCAGTAGTATTTTTAAAAAGTGGTTTCATTGGCTAATCGACCCGAGTTGAAATACTACACATCAATTGATTGGATAATGCCGACTGTCAATTCAGGTTCTTGGAGGATGGACAGTATGTTTTGTTTTGATGTTCGCCGATGCCCGCGGCGAATGCTAATTGAATTACCTAAGCGAGTGCAATTAATAGATTATGAAACATGTGGGGGATGTTTTATTACAGGTGCCTGACTGGCGCTTGTTTGTTATACACAGATCGTGTAATTTAGGCAGTGGGATTTTTTTTTAAAATATTTTTTTGGACTAGCCCGACGGGCTAACTGCATGGAAATTGTTACAAGCCCGACTTCAATTCTGACTAGCCCCGGGCGTCGGGCTATCCAATTTCTGGAGCCCTGATTTTTTTTATCTACTACTCTAGGGCATAAAAATTGTTGACCCCAGGGTCATAATTTGTATGATCCTTAATCTTCATAACCAGAAAATCTTGAATGTACTGCAGAAAAGAGGTAGCAGACAAACATATAGACCATGAATGATGCACCATTACATTTTCTCTGCAGATCTTTGACCAGCAGTTAAAAAGTCTTCTAAACAAGAGGCCCAAGAGGGCCTGTATCGCTCTACTGGCTATATGGAGTCTTTGATGGGGAACACGACAACAAAATGCGCAGCTAGGCTTGGTACTGATCCTTTCTGCCAAGTTTCACTGATATTCGGCCAGGGGTTCAGGAAAAAAAAGTCCAGGCAAAGTCTGTGTATTAAAAACCTTTAAAGGGCACTAATTCTGTCAAAAATCATTCAACTGGAACATAGTGAAGAAATGCACAACTAGATTTGGTACTAATCATCCCTGCAAAGTTTCATTAAAATTTGGCGAAATAAAAGCCCTATCATCTTAATGAGGCAAAATACTGCATTTTTAACTAAATCAAGGGCCGTAAATCCGGTGTTACAAACACAATTTGGCTGTTTTTAAAACTTGTCTGAGCTTATATTGTTATTAACAATCTTTGTATTTTTGGTAAAGAACAAATAATAAATGAAGGTGCTAGAGTGTTCACAAGGCAGAATATTTGTTTTCTCTCAGAAAACCAAGGGCCATAACTCTGCTGCTACTAATCCCATTTGGCTGTTTTTTGTATATGTCCGAGCTTTCATTGATATTAACAATCTGTACAAGTTTGGTAAAGATCAAATAACAAATGAAGGTGCTAGAATGATCACAAGGCTTAATATGGCATTTTTCAGCAAAACAAGGGCAATAATTCCAATGAAATTAATTCGATCTGGCTGGTTTACGAACTTGTCCGAGCTTTCATTGATATAAAGAGACACTGGCAAAGTTTTATAAAGGTCCGATTAATAATGAAGACCCTAGAGTGTTCACAAGGCAAAAGTTAACGGACGGACGGACGGACGGACGGACGGAAAATGCACGATGGACAACTCATCCTATAAGCTCTGCTAGACTTCGGCCAATAGAGCTAAAAATATTTGTTTAAATATATTTAACGACAAGTACATGTTGCCACATTTACCTTGCAAGCCGCCTCTATGGTTTTACAGAGTGGTCCAGCAGAAGGGTCACAGTGGAATACATGGCAGTAGAACTTGTCTTCTGCTTTGTGTACAATAAACGCACATAGTCTGCAAGTATAGTCAGGCTGTTGTCACAATGTAAATATGCAAGCATTTGATTTAGCATACATTCTAATATTTGAAATATTCAACAAGAACTGTCAGAAAAGTGTATCCTTGGGTATGATGCAAAGGGACATAATTTCTCCCAATCTACATGTTATCACATTCTTTAATGGCAAACGTGTGTCCAGTATTCGAACATTGTGACATTGTTATCACGATAAATCTTATATCCCAAATAACTTAAGTATTAGGATTTATAAATCCATAGTATAGCAGTTAATTCATTCAAAGCAAACATCAAGTGTGTCATTTAAATTTGGCTAAAGTACGGGCAAATCATTTTATAAAAATACAATCCCGAGTTATGGGACCTGAGACGTTTTAAAATAACTTAAAGAATATGTTGACGAGTCGTTAAATAACAATTCAATGGCTATGGTAAGTGCAGATATGAAGGATAAGGTCACTTACTCGACATTACTGATGCTGATACCCATAAACGACAGGTATCTCACTCTACACTCCTCTATCTTATCTGGTCACTTACATGACATTACTGATGCTGATACTCATTGATGGCAGGTATCTCACTCTACACTCCTCTTATATGGTCATTTACTTGACATTACTGATGCTGATACCTATAACTGACGGGTATCTCACTCTACACTCCTCAATCTTATCTGGTCACTTACTTGACATTACTGATGCTGATACCCATAAATGACAGGTATCTCACTCTACACTCCTCTATCTTATCTGGTCACTTACTCGACATTACTGATGCTGATACTCATAAATGACAGGTATCTCACTCTACACTCCTCTATCTTATCTGGTCACTTACTCGACATTACTGATGCTGATACCCATAAATGACAGGTATCTCACTCTACACTCCTCTATCTTATCTGGTCACTTACTCGACATTACTGATGCTGATACTCATAGATGACAGGTATCTCACTCTACAATCCTCTATCTTATATGGTTACTGACTTGACATTACTGATGCTGACAACCATAAATGACAGGTATCTCACTCTACACTCCTCTATCTTATCCGTTCACTTACTTGACATTACTGATGCTGATACCCATAAACGACAGATATCTCACTCTACACTCCTCTATCTTATTGTCCTGGTTCTGTAATAAACATCAAACATTCACACTGAAATTACTCAATTCTTTACATGGTTTTCTTATATTGACATTCTCATATTTACATGGTATTTTTATGTATGACAACACTTGTAATACAAATGAAACAGAATAAACCAGAAAGTTACAGACAGATAATTAACACCAGCACCAGGCTGTAACTAATGTGGGTAGCAGTCTTGAGCCTCAACCAAATTGCATTGAACTTGTAAATATATGGCAAATAATATGAGTAACTCAGAACATCAGCACTGGTTTGAACTGTAGTGATACACGTTTTGTATATCAGACACATTGTATCATGGTTCAGAATATTTTAAAGTGTCAATCGGTCCGAACTCCAGGGCGAGTACGTTTTATGCAGTCATACATTTTCAAGACCAATAATAATATTTTTCCAACATTTCGATCCAGAACCATAAAACTGGCATTTTCCTGAGCTCTGCTCTGTGTACATATATCTTTTCAGAGACTCTGTCTATATCCAGAAGATGAATTTGACTTTCAAACTTCTTCATTGGAACAAATAATGTTTCATAATAAACCTGCTGAACCATTCTATCATGCCAAGGTGATTGTAGATGGCGCCACCTCACCACCCCACTACTTCATCACCAGTCGACAACTTACCCAATGTTTTGACAATAAGACTGGTGGAGAATCTAGAAGGTGCCACAGACAACCTCCGACACCCCCCCCCCCCCCACCCCCACCCCCTTGCTTGTAGATGGCACCACAGTCACACATGACACTTATTATGAACTCTTCAACATGAGACGACAACTTACCCCATGCTCTGTCATGGTGAATGTAGATGGCACCACAGTCACACATGACACTTATGAACCCTTCAATATGAGACGACAACTTACCCCATGCTCTGTGATTGTGACTGTAGATGGCACCACAGTCACACATGACACTTATGAACCCTTCAACATGAGACGACAACTTACCCCATGCTCTGTGATGGCACCACAGTCACAAATGACACTTATGAACCCTTCAACATGAGACGACAACTTACCCCATGCTCTGTGATGGCACCACAGTCACACATGACACTTATGAACCCTTCAACATGAGACGACAACTTACCCCATGCTCTGTCATGGTGATTGTAGATGGCACCACAGTCACACGACACTTATGAACCCCTAACATGAAACGACAACTTACCCCATGCTCTGTCATGGTGAATGTAGCTGGATCCACAGTCACAATCCCACAAACATTCACATTCCCTATCTCATCCATTCCCAGTCTCATTACACCACCTACCCTTGCTTGTAGATGGAGCCACAGTCACACATGACACTTATGAACCCTTCAACATGAGACAACAACTTACCCCATGCTCTGTGATGGTAATTGTAGATGGAGCCACAGCCACACCAACAAATTTCCATTTCTCTGGGGGTTCCTTCTGTACCATTCTGTCAATAGAGGAATTCAACACATCCATCCCTGCAAGACATGAAAAGAATAATAATTTGTTAATAATACTTATATTTAGGATACGCTCAGAATTAATGTTTACTATATGCATCATACGCTGTGCAGTCATTTTCTGGCAGTTAAAAAAAAAATTCTGATTTTGTATCACTATCCTAGTGTGTGCAACAACACTGTGTTCTGTCAACTTGCACACATTCAGTTCTCTAGCGAACAGTAAAACATTCTGTATCGTAAATTTGGATACACCTTGGTGATTTTCATGTAATATTGCAAGTACCAATTGTTTATGTTACATTTGACCATTTGCTAGGAATGGAATTCACACCTTGCTTCACATTTTGTGGATATGTCAGAACTGCAGGATCACAATGGAGGTTAAGTCTCTCATGAGATTATGATGATCTGACGTGTCCATACGAGGTGATACAATATTCCAGAACAAGCCACTCCAGTAATAATCCTATTGTTGGATCAAGGCGACGATGTTCATTGTATGCTGGATTAAATGGAATTAATTTGAACCGTATGTTGTTTAGCGGCTCAGCAACACATGGTAGTTTATGTAGAGCCGACCCCACATTGAGGGGAAGGATGCATAGGAATATGGAAAACAGCCGTATTATTACTAATGAATAGGTTCCAATGGTTCTTTAAAAGTGATGGCCACCCCATTTTGTAGTATTATCAATTAAAAACTTAACTCTTAAACATCATTTGAACATTTCTTGATAGTCCCGGAGAGAAACATACAATTAAAACCGCTACTAAGTTGTATGTAAAACTAAGCATTATTTGCATGACGTAGATACTATTTTTACCACTGCGTGACTGCACGGGGAAATGAGGTAAATCTGAATTGTATAGCTGCACAACTATTGCCAGATAATTGATAAATACATTTACCTGTGGATTAATTTACCTGTTCAAAGTTTTTTTCGTCATCAAATAAAATCTTATTCTCGCTTTTCAGATATTGCAATGTGTGAATGGTAAATATCTATTGTTGTGTATTGATTTCGATTTAAATAAACATAAACAAGTTCATGAAACAAAACATGGCCGGAGAACTTTAACATGCTCTGAGGATAGACCCTGATACACAGATTGACTGGAATGCAAGATCAACTGACTGTTATCAAACTAAAAGTTGGTATGTATCATTGCACAGCTATCACAGCTAATGGATGGTTGGTTGAATGGCATTTTACATTATTTTCGGCTCATTATGACAACATTGTTTCATGATGGAGGCAGACCACACACTTTTCGCTGTGTAGAACCTAATTCTATTACACCCAATTACCTGCTGGCTCAGCTAGTGGGAGATAACCCAGAAAATCAACACTGATATGAACAGGTGCCCATTATGCACACTGAAAGTGAACTGAAACTAGGTCAATCCATAAACAATTTATATAAGAAACAGAGCAGGAACTAGACCAATCCTTGAATTCATACAAGAAACCTTTCAAATACAAATGAAATGTGAATGTATACATAAATAACTGTCTATCACAGGATCGTTATGACAAAATTCATAAAAAGCAATTTTAGAGGTGAGGCTGGGTACGCTAAAGGTGGCAGTGATGAGGGTACACTGACCTGTATAGTAGAGAGAAAGGCATTTACATAAAGGTTTAGTGTTCCAATGCAATTCATCAACAAGAGCTGTCGGAGGACAGCGCAGCTCGACTATTAGAATTTTCAGAGAACAAGAAATGATACACCCGGCATACCATCAGCAAAAAAGAATGAAAACAAAGGGGCGAGTTGGATGTGTCAAGAAGGAAAACATTGGAATTTTCATTAAATCAAGGGCCAGAGTTTTTCTGTGATGACAGGGAGGTAATTTCATAATAACCCTTTCAAAGGATACATAATGCAAATTTTATATTAAAGTTGAAAATTTGAAGAAAATATGTTAAAAGTATATGTAAATGCATTTCACATTTGACCCCTTTGTGACCTTGATCTTTCATCCAATGATCTTGAACTCAATAGATAAGATCATCGTCCCAATTATAATACAGTATGTAAGTTTGATGACGATTGGATAAAAAATGTTGAAGTTATTTACATGTTAAGAAATGCAGACGTAGACATTAACCTGATGCTAAGAGCCTTTCAACACATAAATGTAATTTGTGACCATGAACTTCGACCTATAGACCCCATAAGATCCTTTGAACAGCCAAGATAAAAATATAAAATTATTTGTAAAGTTTGACCCAGAAGCTAGATCCACAATGGTGGGGAAGGAGACCGGGGTCTACACTGGTTGGATGGTTGTATCCGTCTGTTGATGGTTGTATACGTCTGTTGATGGTTGTATACGTCTGTCCATGCCCAGTAAGTGTATATAATTATGGTCATAGGGTGGGGATCTCAACGGTTTCCAAATTATGACCGAGGGGCTATGTCCCCAGGGGTGGGGAAGGAGACCGGGGTCTACACTGGTTGGATGGTTGTATCCGTCTGTTCATGCCCAGTAACTGTATATAATTATGGTCATAGGGTAGGGATCTCAATGGTTTCCAAGTTATGACCGAGGGGCTAGGTCCCCAGGGGTGGGGAAGAAGCCTAGGGTCTATGCTGGTTGGGTGGTTATATCTGTCTGTTCATGCCCAGTAAGTGTATACAGTCAAACCTGGATTAAGAGACCGCTCAGGGGAAAGACCAAAAGTGTTCACTTAATACAGGTGGTCTCTTAAAACAGGGTCTAACATTGTTCAGTTCTTTATGAAATATTAAGAGAAATACATGTACATGTATTAAAATGAATGCTTTACATTGTAGGTATCTTGTATTATTTCATATATATGGGGTATCTTGTAAAGGAATAATAAACACTTATGCAACTAAGACAACTTTAGTTTATGTTTTTAATTTAAGTGTATATGAAATATAAACATACGAAATAGATCATGAAATAGATAATCAAACACAAAACAAACAATTATTACCATAATCACTAGAAGCCAGCATTTCGCAGTTTGATCATAAAGAGTGTTTCACACAAAACAAATAAAAGCACAGATAATAGCACACGAAAACAGATTTTTATTCTGCAATTAACTTGTTTAAAGCATTTTATGCCATCGTATTTTTAAAAAAAGGATCTCTGTGGAAGAATGTGTTTGATTGCGTAACGGGCACGTTTTCAGTCACCAGACACACTGTTCTCAAAATTCTCTTAAACCTCCGATTTTCGTTTTAATATGTTCTGAATTTATGTTTTACCGACACCTTACTCGTCTGCTAGTTTACACACACTTTTCGATTTACTAAGTTCAATCACATTAATCTGCTCGTCTAACGTTAACACTTTACGCTTCGACATGATTTCAATAACTTTATTTATTGTAATCAGCTGTTAAAAATAGCGAGTAAATATATCACGTGATATAAACAAATTATTATGTTATCCAATCACTACATCGTATAAATATAACTTCATCAATATTAATGAGGGCACTTGACAGTATTGACCAATCCCATCTCCGTATAATAATAAACTTATAAATATTAATGAACAATTCAACCTTTCAATATAACGCTCCCAATCATCGATGTTTACTACATAAATCATTCGAAGGTGATAATTGGTATTGCAAATTATTAATTGGTACTTATATTTGATATCTCCTACAGGGGGATGATAACAAAGGCTAATTAGGTTATTGTTGAATTTATGTTTGATCTCGTTTCTGTGTGAATTACCGATAGCTAAACTGTTTTTGTTTTTATCAGTTTGATTTTCTGAAGAAACAAAATGGCGGTAGCTAATTGATCATAGGGATTCAAAGTGGTCGTTTATGGCAGGTGGGCGCTTAAACCAGGTGGTCGGATGACAGGTTTGACTGTATATGGTTATAGAGTGGGGATCTCAACGGTTACTAAGTTACGACTCAGGTGGCCCACCCACACCCTCATGTTTCATCACGTTTCACCTCTTGTGATCCCCAGGGCGGGTCCAATTCTGTCACCCATGGTCACCATTTGAGCAAACTGGTAGAGGACTACTAGACGATGCTACATACAAAATATCTAAGCTGCAGCCCTTTTGGTTTCAGAAGTGTTTTTCCTATATACTTCTATGTAAAATGACATTTTTTACCAATTCAGGGGCCAAAATTTTGTCTAAATGAATGGAAGAGTTTTGGGGATTGTTGGATAAGGTACAGAATTTGATGTGAAACATTAGTTTAAAATTGTAATGCAATAACTTGAGTAGTTATAGATCTATTGCACAAAAACTTTAAGGTAAAGACATGACAATCAAAGGGCCATAACTTTGTCAAAATAAAAGGAAGAGTTATGGGGATTGTTGGATAAGATGCAGAATTTAATGGAAAACATTACTATAAAGTTTTAATGCAATAGCTTCAGTAGTATTGAAGTTATAAATCTATTGCACAAAAACTTTAAGGTGAAGCTGGCGAATAGTCAAGCTAAAAAACTACATGCCAAGTCACAAAACGGAATAACTGACAAACAAGTTCAGTGTATGAACCGTTAACTTCCTTCATAGTGGCCCAGTTACCCGAATCTGTAGATCAGGGGTTCCAGCACTTCGGTGTGTTATAAGGCAAGACAATTCAACTTCCTTATGAAAGTTACTAACAGTGTATGAATGATTAATTTAAGACATTTATGAGAATGTCAGATTTACCCCAGCACTTACCCGTGGGTTTATTGACTAATTCACATCCCACGTAATGACACCTCAATATCTTCTTTGGTTCTTCCATAGGTGTCGGAAATTGTGCATCTAGGGAAATAAAATAACACAGATTAAAGAACCACTGAATGCAAACCTCAATATTATTTCAAAATTATTGTCAAATTCTGGTTTAAAATTAATAATCAAAAGAATGAAAAGTTCAAGCTTTCAAAACTGAACGTTTTCTCAGCTACACTTAAAATCGATTTAAGCTAACCAGTAGGCCCTATTGCCTACTGCCCGTTCCAAGTCGGAAACCCTGTCTTCACCACTCATTCTGTTGTGTATTGTCTTTTTTTCTTGTATAGTTAATTTGCTCTTTGTTTGTGATGTCATTGCATTTGGGTGCTGTGACTTCTATAGGACCATTTCTCTCATTTCTGTATACAACAAATAGCCTTGAATTCACCAACTATTCTTGAGAATATTCTTAGACTTAAGCCCGAGTATTCAAATTTCAATCACATTTATTTCTATAAGTTTAAAGGATAAACGTTCATAAGAAGCTGCTATGTATAAATACGATCAATTCCTATGAATATCAACTACATACGATTGTTTATCTATGAAGGTCATGGCAATATTTGTGAATGAAATTTTATTACTTCATCTCAAGTCTAAGAATAGTCTGAAGAATGGTTGGTGAATTCCAAACCAGATATTAATCATGTTGATTACTCTACTAGGGCCTCGCATGTGGAGCCATACAGTAATCACTCTATGTCCATCCCTTCGTATACAGCTGGGTTTACATTCCATAACTTTGATACAATTTATAAAGACGTAATCAAACTTCATGGGTAGACCGTCCACGGTTAGAGAATGACTACTATTAATTTTGGGGTCAGTAGGCCAAAGTCACCAATACCCGAGTAAGAATTAATTATATGGCGATAGGACAATAGTTGGGAGCTCATATTATATTGAAAAAATCCTTATATAGAATCTGTTAATAAATCAGTTTGCTTCTGTTTGCATAGTTACATGTTTATGTGAATAATTATATTTGTTAGTTTGAATGGTGTTTTACGTCATTTTTAGCACATTTTATGCCACATATGGTCGATTTATTTGTGGTAGAGGCAGAGCACCTAATTTTTCCTGAGTAGAACCAGTACTGTATACCTCCCAACATCCGTAAGAATTGACACTTTCTTATTTACAATTAAAGCTCCTAGTGGGATTCGAACCGGCAGCTGAGAATAATTAGAGCAACGCATAAAATATATAAATAAATAATAGAATCAAAACCAATCAAATAAATACAGGTTTTAAAATGACGTCAGATTGTATCACTTACTGCTATATAGGTTCTGAAATGAGACTTTCTCCCCACTTGGTGTTGTAGTAGCTGGTTCCAGGTTGGGTAGGTCTGTGGGCCGCGTCAGTCTGTTCAGCGCATTCTGCTGCAGGGTTCGCTTCATCATGATCTTCTTACAGATGTCACGAAGCGTGTTGGCAATGTGGCGGGCAGGAGTATCACAGCGAAACACGTGACACATGTGCTTTCTCGACAACTTGTCACGTGCAACATAGGCAAAATCCCTGTGATATAATAGGACATTTCAATTACACAAATACCCTTCTTTGGAAAGAAGTGAACAGTAAACAAGAGGTCAATGACCTTGAAGCTCTACTGATTGATTTTGATTTCAGGAAGTAGTCGCTACAAACTTGTTTTTTGAAAATCTATTTTTAGCCGTGGCGGCCATCTTGAATTTCCGGCTGACCTGAAATTTTGCTAGGATCAATTAGACATCAAGAGCAACATTGCTGTGAAGTTTCATGAAAATCCGTCAAGTGGTTTCAGAGGAGTAGTCGCTACAAGTTTTCATTATATAACTCTATGTAAACAAAGATGGCCATTGACAGCCATGTTTAACATTGAATCGAAATAATGTTCGACTTGGATAACCATCATGTCATGCTGATCATTTTAGAAAAAGTCCCATATCAATATCTCTTATAGTTTTCAAGAAGTAGTCGCTACAAACTTATTTTTAAAAATCTATTTTTAGCCATGGCGGCCATCTTGAATTTTCAGCCGACCTGAAATTTTGCTAAGATCAATAAGACATCAAGAGCAACATTCGTGTGAAGTTTCATGAAAATCCATCAAGTAGTTTCACAGGAGTAGTCACTACAAGTTTTCATTATATAACTCTTATGTAAACAAGGATGGCCACTGGCAGCCATGTTTAATGTCTAATCAAAATAATGTTCGACTCGAATAACCATCATGTCATGCTGATCATTTTAGAAAAAGTCCCATATCAATATCACTTATAGTTTTCAAGAAGTAGTCGCTACAAACTTATTTTTAAAAAATCTATTTTTAGCTGTGGCGGCCTTCTTGAATTTCTGGCCGATCTGAAATTTTGCTAGGATCATTTAGACATCAAGAGCAACATTCCTGTGAAGTTTCATGAAAATCCGTCAAGTAGTGTCAGAGGAGTAGTCGCCAAAAGTTTTCATTATATAACTCTATGTAAACAAAGATGGCCGCTGACAGCCATGTTTAACATTGAATCAAAACGATTTTTGACAAGAACCAACATCATGTCATGCTGATCATTTTAGAAAAAGTCCCATATCAATATCACTTATAGTTTTAGAAGTAGTCGCTACAAACTTGTATTTTGAAAATCTGTTTTTAGCCATGGCGGCCATCTTGAATTTCCGGCCAACCTGAAATTTTGCTAGGATCAATTAGACATCAAGAGCAACATTCCTGTGAAGTTTCATGAACATCCGTCAAGTAGTTTCAGAGGAGTAGTCGCTACAAGTTTTTACTATATAACTCTATGTAAACAAAGATGGCCGCTGGCAGCCATGTTTAACGTCGAATCAAAACAATTTTTGACAAGGACCAACATCATGTCATGCTGATCATTTTAGAAAAAGTCCCATATCAATATCACTTATAGTTTTCAAGAAGTAGTCGCTACAAACTTGTATTTTAAAACTCTATTTTTAGCTTTGGCGGCCATCTTGGATTTCACATCAACATGAATATTTGCTAGGATCAACTAGACTTTATGGGCAACATTTCTGTAAAGTTTCATGAATATCCATCCAGTAGTTTCAGAGAAGTAGTCACTACAAATAAAAGTTTACGGACAGACGGACGCCGGACGCCGCACCACAGCATAAGCTCTGCTGATCTTTGATTCTGCTGATCTTTGATCAGTCGAGCTAAAAAATTAGAAATCTTCTATATATTAATTCAATTTTAAAGAATAAAGAAATCATAACTCTTGTTATGGTGTTGTTATAAATTTATGGGTTACTATGAACCATGGCTTTGTGGATAGTGTCAATTTGAATTTGGTGTGATTTGGTGTGATTTGGTGCGATTTGGTGTGATTTGGTGCAATTTGGTGCAATTTGAATCGTGTTAGCCATTTTTAGCACATCTTACGACATATACAATGGTCAATTTTGTTATGGTAGAGGCAGACCACACCATTTTTCCTGTGTAGAATCGGTACTGTATACCTGCTGCTATCCATAAGAATTGACACTTTCTCACCTGACAGTCAGCTACAATAGTCATGTGATGGTTTTCACATAGATAATGAGTGATTCCATTATCTTTTCAATGAAAGTAAAATATATTTGCCACTTACCTCCCATTTTCTCTGCCCACACCCCACACCCGGATGGTGTGTATGGGCTGGTAGTTGAGTACAGATATGTCCTGGGTGTCTATCAGTCGCAGACTGTCCATATCCAGGTCCATGTACAGGTCCTTACCCTGGGGAGTAGATAATGGAGGAGGACCACATAAACATGGGATTATTACAGTATAGTCTTGATGATGATGATGATGACGATGATGAGGAGGAGGAGGAGGAGGAGGACAACAACAATGATGATGAGATGATGATGAAGATGATGATGATGATGGTGGTGGTGGTGGTGGTGGTGAGGATGGTGATGATGATGATGATGATGATGATGATATGATGATGGTTATGATAACAATGACGGTCATGATGATTAAACATATTTGTTTTATTTCGAGTTCTTCAATTTATATTAATAACTCTCTCAACGTCTTCCTGGGTAGAACCAGTACTAAGCAATGTGGATGAATTATCTTGCTAAAGGATAAATAACATGGCCATGGCGAGGATCGAACCCAAGATCTCTTGATCTGCAGTCCTATACTCTACCACTGGACCGCACACGTCATTAATGATGATAAGTGATAATGATTCAGGACTCAAAACACTATTATCTGCCCTCATAACCTACATGGGATGGATGTAGCACAACATTTCTACTTTTTACAGGACTCCTTTGCATAGATTGATTTGTCCTTACAGGTACTAAATCTACAGCATTTTAGGAAGAGATCACAGAAAATGTAATGTTCATCAGAGATTTCTAGCTAATTCAGTCTCATTTGAGACATGATGGGTCTAATCACCACCTTACATGCGATATCCCCTGCCAGGAGATGATTTCCCCTGCTGTTTCATCATATTCCCAGGAAGCCGAAATCCCCCACTTTTTTCAACCATTTTCAAAAATTTCTTTTTTTTCGGGTCTTTTCATTGGTATTATAATGTACTGTGTAAGGATTAAAACCGAAAGTGTTCATATTCTTTGAAAATGTCGCTGTAAGTGTGAAATCACACACTGGGCATGTAAATAATGGGTAAACATCTCAGATGATTGCCTCTGATCAGTTTATTGGGTGATTTTGATGATCGGATTGTTTAATGACAAGCGTTTGTGGTGTGTCTAGATCTTAACTGATTAGATTAAAGGTAACTATTTGAAATGGAGCTTTATTGATGCTGTCATTAGCGAGTAATTGAAAGGGATAGACAGAACAATGTTATAAAAAAGTAATTAGCGAATGATTGATGTTCAATAAATTAAAGAGATTAAAGGGGTTGATGCACTATTTTCAAACAAGTTTATTTTAAAGGGCAGAATATCTTTTAAATCAAAGAAAATCACTGTAAATAGATCAAAAATAAATATACAAACATATAAATAACGTAAAATAAAATGTATACATTGTATGCCTATTTTTTATTTGAGGCCTAATTTAAAATATTGTTTGTTTGCAGTATGCGACCGACCCACGGCAAATCCCCCGACCCAAACAATTTTTTTTTAATTTTCTTTTTTTAATTTTTTTTATTTTTAATTTTATTTTTTTTAATTAATTTTTTTTTCAAGATTTTTGTTTCTTTTTTCTTGCATGTTCTGTTAATATTTAACTAAACCCTTTTAAAAAAAACTCTATGGATAATACTAGTGAAGCACACGATATTTGCATGCCGTCGATGGGCATACGTTAATAATAAAAATGTTTTAAAAAAAATATATATATCCCTACCTACCGACCCACCCCTAAAAGCCATGGGTCGGAAACTGCAAACAAACAATTTTTTAATGGTGGCCTGAAGTGATTTTCTTTGATTTAAAAGATATTTTGTCAATATGCCATATATGGTAAAAAGTCCCGATGACGTCATCGTTCCAAGATGGCCTCCTCCATTGATGTTTTTTTGCACATTTTCAATAAGTCATATCTCCTTTATTTTTCACGGTATTTTGATAATTCTTACGGCTTTTTTCAAGTTTTTCAGAGCCCTTTAAAATAAACTTGTTTAAAAGTAGTGCATCAACCCCTTTAACCTCTTTAATTTAATGAACATCAATCATATATAGGAGTATGTCCAGGTATGCCCCAGTCAGTCCTCCTAAACTTCCAGTATGATGTAGAACTTTCAGAAGAATCATTTCATAGTTAATGTAGTCAACAGTCCATATATCACACTAGCCTCAATTAAATAGCGACAAATAAGGTAGTATAAGTGGCACTAGTTTTACAGACTATAACCCAAACAATACTTGAGAGATTTCAAATTCAACATTAGATAATATACAACTGATCCCACTGGGAGCTCGACTTGTGAGGAAGTGTTAATTCTTATGGATGGTGGGAGGTGTACAGGAAAAGTGGGTGGTCTGCCTCCACCACAAAAAATTGACCATCATATATAACCTTACATGTGCTGTAAATGACGTAAACACCACACAAACAAATAAACAACTGATAACTTACATCTCCCCATCTTCCCACGGCATCATTGATGTCATTTCTACCGAGGGTCAGATCTACGATGCACTTGTTGACCGCCTTATTGCTACGTTCGGGTGTGAGGTCCTCCTCTAGGATGGGCACCCACCCCAGGGAGCTGACAGCATAGCGCACAGGCTTCTCCCCGTTACTGTCAGTGAAGCTGGTCCGCGAGTTTCTCTGTTGTGCCGAACTGAAAACATTTGAATATTAAAAATATTTCATGAATGGTATTTTTAAATTACACATATCACAAATAAAGTTTCTAATAGAAACAAAGCAACCGGCTTTATCCATGTCTTTACACGCATGTTGATATAATGTATGAAGTCTTTAGCGAAATAATGACAAAGTGCCGACAATAGTCCATTTACATCAACCCTGTTATGTTATTAAAACTTCTAATTGAATTTTTATTGGAGTAGATTTTAATTTTCTCAACCGATTTTGAAAGGTAAGAATTTCAAAATAAGAGCCAGAAACAAATATTTTATTGCGTACCAGATAAGGTTATCTGCGTTTTACTATGATGTATATACTATGTCAACAATGACAGCTGCAGGACGTAATTGCGTAAATTAACATGCAAAACGTAAGTAGTTGGTGACGTCAAGGCGCAGAATGTAAATGATATGCAAGAAAAAGTATCAATCATGGGTATTCGGTTCAGATAGGGAAATTCCAATCCTCGGTATAACTGTTTTAAAAACATTTTTATCTCGGGTTGGAATTCCCGATCTTCAATGGCTACCCATGTAAGATACTGATAATCTACTTGTGTGAAAGAAAACTCTAAAGCATAAGACACGTTTGTCCTTAGTTAGACCATATAACAGAAGCAACACACCAAGATCATTACGGCAACCATTATTTGCACGGATTGCATACTGCAGACAAAGTTCTAAATCATTTAAAATAACAAATACACCAGTATGAAATACTCACAGATTTTTCAAGGAATTTACTGCATACTGCAGCGCATGATCCTCAAACTCATGCAGATGATCTTCCGTGCTGGTTACACTGGACGGCGTCGATGGCAACGAATCACCCGAAACATTACTCTGAAATAAAGTCACCCGAAACATTACTCTGAAGCACAGAGTCACCCGAAATATCACTCTGAATTAAAGACACCTAAAACATTACTCTGAAATAAAGTCATCTGAAACATTTCTTGAAATAAAGTCATCAGGAACATTACTCTGAAATAAAAGTCATGCATTACTTTGAAATAAAGTCACCCAAAACATTACTCTAAAATAAAGTCATCAGGAACATTACTCTGAAATAAAGTCACCCAAAACATTACTCTGAAGCACAGAGTCACCCGAAATATCACTCTGAATTAAAGACACCTAAAACATTACTCTGAAATAAAGTCATCAGGAACATTACTCTGAAATAAAAGTCATGCATTACTTTGAAATAAAGTCACCCAAAACATTACTCTGAAGCACAGAGACACCCGAAATATCACTCTGAATTAAAGACACCTAAAACATTACTCTGAAATAAAGTCATCTAAAACATTTCTTGAAATAAAGTCATCAAGAACATTACTCTGAAATAAAGTCATGCATTACTTTGAAATAAAGTCACCCGAAACATTAATCTGAAATAAAGTCACCCGAAACATTACTCTGAAATAAAGTCACCCAAAACATTACTCTGAAGCAAAGAGTCACTCAAAACATCACTCTGAATTAAAGACACCTAAAACATTACTCTGAAATGAATAAAGCCAACGGAAACATTACTCTGAAATAAAGAAATAAAGTCATACATTACTCTGAAATAAAGTCACCTGAAACATTACTCTGAAATAAAGTAACCGAAACATTACTTTGAAATAAAGTCACCCCAAAGATTACTCTGAAATAAAGTCATCTGAAACATTACTCTGAAATAAAATAACCGAAACATTACTTTGTAATAAAGTCACCCAAAAAATTACTTGAAATAAAGTCATCCGGAACATTACTCTGAAATAAAGTCATCCGGAACATTACTCTTAAATAAAGTCACCTGAAACATTACTCTAAAATAAAGTCACCCAAAAAATTACTCCGAAATAAAGTCGTCTTGAACATAACTCTGAAATAAAGTCATCCGAAACATTACTTGAAATAAAGTCACCCGAAACATAACTCTGAAATAAAGTCACCCGAAACATTACTTGAAATAAAGTCACCCGAAACATAACTCTGAAATAAAGCCACCCGAAACATTACTCTGAAATAAAGTCACCCGAAACATTACTTGAAATAAAGTCACCCGAAACATAACTCTGAAATAAAGCCACCCGAAACATTACTCTGAAATAAAGTCACCCGAAACATTACTTGAAATAAAGTCACCCGAAACATAACTCTGAAATAAAGTCACCCGAAACATAACTCTGAAATAAAGCCACCCGAAACATTACTCTGAAATAAAGTCATTTGAAACATTACTAGAAATAAATTCAACCGACACATTACTCAGAAATAAAATCACCCAAAACATTATTCTGTAATAAAGTCATCAGAAACATTACTTGAAATAAAGTCACCAAAAACATTACTTGAAATAAAGCCACCCGAAACATAACTCTGAAATAAAGCCACCCGAAACATTACTCTGAAATAAAGTCACCCGAAACATAACTCTGAAATAAAGTCACCCAAAACATTACTCTGAAATAAAGTCACCCAAAACATAACTCTGAAATAAAGTCACCCGAAACATTACTCTGAAATAAAGCCACCCGAAACATAACTCTGAAATAAAGCCACCCGAAACATTACTCTGAAATAAAGTCACCCGAAACATAACTCTGAAATAAAGCCACCCGAAACATTACTCTGAAATAAAGTCACCCAAAACATTACTCTGAAATAAAGTCACCCAAAACATTACTCTGAAATAAAGTCACCCGAAACATAACTCTGAAATAAAGCCACCCGAAACATTACTCTGAAATAAAGTCACCCGAAACATTACTCTGAAATAAAGTAGATTACAGAAATCATGCATGTCTACTTTGTATGGTATGACTGTGGACACAGATGGGATGGTCTGCGTATGCATAGAGGGAAAGTAAAAAAGGTACCCACAAGCTTATAGAGAGCTGTGTTGAAATGCACATGATTGGTCATATATGACAGTCATTTTTTTGTTGTTGTTTTTTTGTGGTAGAGGCAGACCACCCCATTTTTCCTGGAAAGACTAGTATTGTATACCTCCCATCGTCCGTAAGAATCGACACTTTCTCACTTGACAAGTCAAGCTCCAAGTGGGATTTAAACCCGCAGCAATGAGAGATGAAAAAGGTGTCGAAATGCAGACTCTAGTAAAAAGGTGGAATCAACAGCACCTCTAGCCTCTGACTGTATGGAAGAGTGCGTAAGACCTCTAGCCTCTGACAGTATGACAGGTGCGTAAGACCTCTAGCCTCGTATGACAGAGTGCGTAAGACCTCTAGCCTCGTATGACAGAGTTCGTAAGACCTCTAGCCTCGTATGACAGAGTGCGTAAGACCTCTAGCCTCTGACTGTATGACAGAGTGCATTTGACCTACATGATGTCATTCTGATTGACTTCACTTATGCAGGAACATATTGCTGGCATGAGATGTGTGTATGATGTTTGAAAGCTGTATGGCTTTTGGTATCTGAGTAATGGACTTAATATTATGGCTTCTGGTGTCTGAGAAAAGAATTTAACAAAAAACTTGAGTACTAAACTCTTCGTGCTGATGGACAAGTTAAACACTATATGTCCGCATAACTTGTTACTGGATGGCAAGTTTCACATTTGTTGTTTCAATAAGGGAACATCAGATGATTTAATGAAAATTAGATGATTTAATGAAAATTAGATGATTTAATGAAAATTGGACAGTATTATTCACTAAAACTACTACTGGACAAAAAGTCTGCATCACCTCCATTAAGGCTGAACATAATAAACATATTGAGGCTTTAGGAAGTTATTTATTTATTATATTACAACTTACCGAGTCACTGTTGATAGATATAGATCTCAGGGTCTCCCTCAGGTCTGGTGGAGCAGGGGACGGTGGCTCCCTCTGTATGGTCCCACTCTTTATGTGCCAGTAGTAAGGACCATCTTCATCTGTAAGACAGAGGTTACATTAAATATATTGTCTTGAGAGCGTGTTTGAGTCAAATGTTTTTCAGCATTTGCGAACACAATTTTAGACCCCACTTCTACCATATACACGGCCAAATCATTTAAATGTTGTTCTGACGAACATATATGACCATAGATGTATATATAACATTCAAGCATATGGCGCATCACAAGATGACACTTTAGATAGTAGGCCAGTACTTTTTTTCTGGGAGACATCCCATTGAATGCAAATAATATAGACCATAGCTTGCATAGTTTATATATCCGGATTCAAAGAAGTATGGCAACATGACAGCCTACAGGTGTAGAGGTCAGTCTGCCATGTTCAGCGTGACAAATAAAACATCATGATGAGCACATGATGAACATTGGCAAATAAGTTTTCCAACTAAAGTGTAGTTGTTCTATCATGAGTGGTTCTGCTCTCTAACAGCAACATTAGCTACACATCTTCTAGCACTCTGTACAGAATGTTGTCAGTGACTGTCCTAAGAGCACGAATGTTCTGTGGATAGTTCTGTTTGTTGAGCATAAAGAAGCATTCCCTACCTCACCAAATTCACTATTTGCCTTTCACACATACACATCTAATGGAACTCAACCATGTGTACCTCACCCACTAACTGAGGAATGAAATTTAAGCTGTACCCATGTGATAGTAATCACTAACGTTTTTGTTTTGTTAAAAATCCCTGAATTGTAAGATGACACATTGGCCCTGCTAGCTATTAGTGTTAGCATAAGCACAGTATTTATGGGGAACTAGTGATTTACCTCCTTGGATCTTTCATGATCAGCGTATGACTTCTTAGGCTCTTTCATGATATGATATTGAAAGGATTAATCCGCCAATAGTTTGGAAAATAATATTTTATTCTCTTGATATGATTGAATAATCCTTTAAGTTACGAATTCCCAAATCTTTGCGGTTTCATTTTACGCTTTAATAAGCATATTCTGCCTTCAAGTTAAAAGAAATTTATTGGAGATTATAAAAAATTCTCCATTCCCAGCAACAATTTATTGTTATTATACTTTTACACGATATCAAAATAGTGTCTGGCTCTAAAATCTGTATTTCTCGACTGTTTGAAAGAGATACATTTTCATGGATAGTTATAAATTTTTGTTCCTTTTGTGCTTTCAAAGACAGAAAAAAACAACAACAAAAACTGGCTCAAATGAAATAAACATTGCATTTTTTCGGCGTTTATGCGGTTTTAAATGTCGGTCACTAGCGAATGGCAAATTTACCATGAGCGACTTCGATCATCAACCATATATAGTTACTTTAGTCGGACAATAGTAGGATCAAATTCAGTATAGTTTTACCAGAATGACGTCTTGTATCTACCACGGTTTAGCTCTTGCAAAGTGCATGGTAGCTGTTTTTTCAAAATGGCGGTTGGTAAATTTGATCATGAGTGTTCAGTAAAGTGTTGAACTTCGTTTGGAATATCATTAAACTTAAGTTCAGATGCCAAGGCTTCTTATTTAATTGATTCCAATGTAACATCGTGCCAAGATCGTCATCTAAAAAGTACTTACAATGTTGAATAATAAAACTGAATTGTTGAGACTATATCTACTATAGTCGCACCAAAGAGTATTTGCATAACATTTCAACCAGACATGCGCAAATCAGCGACTAGAACAATACCACAGTTCTACTCTAGTAGTTGCTGGAAATCACACTACAATGCACTTCTTTACTACCGGCATCTTAAACTGCATAAGCACGAAAAAATATGAATCAATTCTTAAATAGCATCATATCACTGGCAGCAAAGACAACAAGGACATTAAGGTGATTACTATCAGTCAGCCATTGTTTGCAGACAACTCGATAATTATTGATGCCAACTCCCTAGTCCGCATGTCTGTGCATCACTATCATCAAAATCTGCATCACCATAAACGTATGTCATCTACTTAAAGGGACACACATCAATCTTGAATAACAAAAATATCACATCCAGTGCTCGAAAAGTAGGATAGCCCGATGCCCGAGGCTCCTCGAAATCCATTCCGGGCCTGTCTCATTTTGCAGACAAGGAGCCCGTCGGGCCTGTCTAAAAAATAAAATCCCCAAAATCTATTTTACTTGATCTCAAGATCCTCAATACTCCCATGTGTGTTGTGAACTGTGAAAACACTTGCAATAAAATAATTAAAATGTGTGTGAAGTATGAATATTTTGCCTGGCTTTGTGTCGGCAGTTTGTCACAACAGAGATCGACAATTATTGACATAAAACTACATTATCCTGCTATTAGGGTTGTGTTTTCTTTCCTCTTTGATAAGAAATACAATTTTTGGCATTCAAAACACATTAATGCATGAACAAAGTTCGAAATTGATGGTATTTCGAATGAATGTTTGCGAAATTTTCGGGCTGTAAAAGTGCGGTGTCATAGTAGTTTGGATGGTACATAAGCGGTATGACTGAAAAGCGAAAAGGGCCCTTTTCGCGAAAAGGGCATTCAAGCTACGAAAAGGGCCTGTTTTATGCAAAGTGCATCAATATTGTTTGGTTTTGGTGATTTAAATGTGAAGAATGTGTAATTATACTAAGAATAAAATAAGAATATACTAAATAAAAGATGAAAGAAAGTCTTAATTCCTCAAAAATACGTATGTATAGCGACAATTATCAGCTACGAAAACGGCCGGTCTGCGAAAAGGGCCCGTTTTATGCAAAGTGCATCAATATTGTTTGGTTTTGGTGATTTAAATGTGAAGAATGTGTAATTATACTAAGAATATAATAAGAATATACAAAATAAAAGATGAAAGAAAGTCTTAATTCCTCAAAAATACGTATGTATAGCGACAATTATCAGCTATGAAAAGGGCCGGTCTGCGAAAAGGGCTAGGACCAATGTGTTTAATGCATATTATCAGAATGATCACATTTCACATTGGCGTTAAGTTTTGTATTATGCATCAAGTATTTATTTATTTATTTATTATAAATATGTTTATGTTGAAAATGGTTCTACAAAAAGGAATTTACCCTCATATGAAAAGGACATACACATTGTCTAATAAAATGATCTGTGATTTCAGCCTTTACATTATGCATCAAGTATTTATTTAACTTCTTTCTTTCTTTTTTTAATATTGGCCTAAAATTATTCATCGTAAAGGACTGTAAATTATACGAAAATGATATTCACATCTACGAAAATGATATTCACATCTACGAAAAGGGACGCTGATCTACGACTTTACTACGAAAACTTTTCAGTATAATAGTCAATGTTGTTCACACCTTTGCTTGATCCTTGATTAGATTATAGCACATTCACTAATCGATCGGTAATCGCCCTGGTATCACCTGCATGTTTGCCTTGATTGGATTATGAAGGAGCATTAATTATCGACACTTACGTAATTATCACATATGTATGATAATGATATTCATTTTTCAATATATTTGAATCAAAAGACAGAAAACCGACTTAAAGGGGTTGATGCACTATTTTCAGACAAGGTTTATTTTAAAGGGTTCTGAAAAACTTGAAAAAAGCTGAAAGAAATATCAAAATGCCATGAAAAATAAAGGAGATATGACCTATTGACAATTTGCAAAGAACATACATGGAGGCGGCCATCTTGGAACAATGACGTCATCGCACCATTTTACCATATATGGCATATGGACAAAATACATTTTAAAGCAAAGAAAATCACTACAAATTGATAAAAAATATATATACAGATGTATAATGTATAAATGATACGCTTATTTTTATTTGCTGTTATTTTCTTTGCTTTAAAAGACATTTTGTCAATATGCCATTATGGTAAACAGGCGCGATGACATCATCATTCAAAGATGGCCGCCTCCATTTATGTTTCTTTGCACATTTTCAATAGGTCATATCTCATTTATTTTTCATGGCATTTTGATAATTTTTACAGCTTTTATCAAGTGTTTCAGAGCCCTTTAAAATAAACCTTGTTTGAAATTAGTGCATCAACCCCTTTAATTAAAATAAAAAGAAAGCCGAACTTCGAAGTAAGTATAAATCTCCGAGTTTTTATTATTTTAGTCATTATTCTTTCATTGTCATAGCTATATGTAAGATATCATTTCATATTATTCAAAGTGTTATAATGTTGGTTTAAACAATATTTATTTCACAATGTTCACATATATTATATACACATTATAATAGTAAGGATCTGAAAACAAGCTTATCAAAGCTTATATAAATTCATCTCCTTTCAGAGAAGTCACATTTTGATATGGCTAAGTAACATAAATATTTTAATCATGAAAAGTAAGAAAAGAAAGCAGAATAGATAATCAAGGATAAAGAATCAGAATGGTAGCTGAGTACGTGTAGCTGAGCACAAAAATGAGAACGTTAAGGAGCTACATATTCTGCTATTTTAAGAAAGTTGTTATGAGGAAAACGAGGAGAAAATAAATGGTAAGAAAAAGAGAACAAGAAAAACTCATGTAAATAAATGCGCATACAATCAACACCGGTGTACCCCAACAGCCCCCGCTGCACTGACTGGCTTCTTATTTTAGAATTAGGATGCAAATCTGCGGGTGGAAATTATATAGTTCTGTACACTCTTAAATAAATCGGTGTTATAATGTTGGAATTGTATGCGTGTTCAGTGTGTTCTCAGGAGTGCGATGACCACTGCATCTACTGTGAGGTAAGTGACCACCTTCATGTTGAAATTAACATATATATTACATATAGAAAAGGTACCCGGAAAATGTATTACAAAATCTAAATAAAAAATAGTATGATAATGGACCTTAGGAAACGGCCGAGCACGACACGTTTAAATGTATTAAAATGATTTCTTGATATAGATCTACAATGAACACTTAGAAATATTTGTATAATATTATCGGAGTACTTTCTTTAAGTGTAATGTAATAATACCATCAATTAGCCAAAATGTACTTAGATCTCATCAGTTCAGTACAATTATTGTAATTAATGTTTCTTTTTTCTTGAACCCCGTAGAAATTACATTTATATTTAAATCTCATATCTCCACGAGTAAATTTCTCTCGTCTAGATATATAACTATCATCAAATATAGCGTACGTCATTTTGATCAGTTTTGGTTGAAAATAAAATCTACACGTTTATATATCATGTTAACTGGCTGTTACAAAATTCACTCAAACGTTTAATTTGGTGATATGAGCAGTTTATTATAACCTTAATTAATTTTGGCTTGGATTCCAATCACTCAACCACGTATGTCAAGTTGGATAAGTGTCAAAACTTCACACGAGTCATCTAGGTAATTTGAAATGCTAATTGCGATTGACACTTGAAGTTATACACGGGGTCATCATGATTATTTAAAAGTGACATTATACACGGATTTTATTTAAATAAGCTCTTCATTATTCTACCATAGGTTTAAATATGTTATTGGTGCAATATAAAAAAAATATAAAATCTAGAATGCCATGTGTCTCTTTGAATGAACAAAAATGTTTCAAAATAAGATTTTATTCAAATTTGTGTTTAAATGTTATTTGTGTTTAAATGTTGCTTTGTGAATAGTATGTGAATCGCCCAATTGTTTCACTAATTGCTTTAATCCGCACATTTGCGAAGCCGTGTGTCGATACGATTAATGACACGCGTCGCATCTACAGAAAATTATTTGTCATTTACAACAAAATTGTTTATAATAATGCACAGAAGCCCTTCGTAGATGCATGTACGTGTTTATTGTGATTTAAAAAATAATAATAGCGTTGCATCAAAAGAAATAAGTTGATAAATTGTTAGCAATAATGTAAAAATAATTGATGCAGATTAGTTTAGGTACACAATTTAATCAATTTAATGTTTTATGTTATGTGGAGACACTAGTCGCAATTACAGGTATTTCTTTGCTTCGCACAAAAGCGAGGTGTTAATAGGATTAACGACACGTGTTGATTGTGATTTTACTCAGAAGAAACTAAGAAGCTAAATTGTTAGAAATGATGTAGAAATAAGTGTTACGTCAAAGAGGGTAAGGTGAATGCAGTCGGGAAGGGCGATCGGGAAGGGCGATCTTTTGATCTCACCGGGTGTACAACACTCCGACTGCATGACTGCCATACCAGATGAGGACTCCATCTGCCCATCCCCGCGTAGCTCCAGCCACACAGATGTGTCTAGTAAAATGCAGTCGGGAAGGGGACTGATGAAAATTTAATGGACGACTCACATTATGAACAGGATTTATCTACAATACAAGAAGTAGCAGAGGAAGTATCAACGTATGCCAGTGCTTATGACCTGAATGAAAGTTGGAACCAAACGACAGAAATAGATGAAGAATTTATCAGCGGTCCTCTTAAAAAGTTCATGGACTTATTCAAAACACAGATATAGACACTTTTGACTACCGACTGTCAAATCTACAACAATTAATAACAGAGAAAGACAACACCGTTGGGGAAAAAATATTCATGCAATAGTTTCAAAACAAGCTATTACCACTCCTTAAAGAGCATGTAACTGAACCGGTAAAACAGGGGAAAATTCCACCAAATTGGACAAAGTGCAAACCATATTCTGAAAACGGCCACCCAATGGAAAATGCAAGACCTTCCCAAATTTATTAATACTCTTTACAGCATCGTCACTAGTGAACAGGAGGAGCACTGTCGGGCAATTAGGGACACGGGCAATTATTGGCTAGCTGACAGGTACACCCATCACCAAACTCATATAAGCTACTAGTCTACAATGACAGAAGAAAGCAGACAAAAACGACTAAAGCGATTTCTGACGGACTGCGGTAAAACTAATACCAACACAGCAGTATCGACAGACGGAATGAGGACAACTCAACGAACACCAACAGCTGGTCGCAAGCCCGAACAGAGAAAGAGGAAACGGGCCGAACGATCAAGAACCCCGAGTTCAAAGAGGAGACTGTAGTCGGAAAAGGGGGGTCTTTGGACCTCACCGGGTGTACAACACTCCGACTGTCCCATGTCCCGATGAGTGTTAAGGCGCACCAACACATGAAAGGTTATATGGCACCTAAGGGAAAAGGGAAAGGGACGGGCCATGATAAGAGCGTCTCCTCGTGGTGTAGCCTGGATACAGTTGGATAAATCAAATTTATTTATTATGCCCTTTTCGTAGAGCATGTGACCCGTTACTAGTGCATAACTTGGAATTTAGTATCATTCCCAGTCCTCAAAAAGCTTTATGTTAAAATATAAAATAATATAAATTATTGTAATGGATCTAAATGGTCCAATAAATGTCCTTTTCGATCATGTTATTTAGCGTGTTTAAGTGTATGTGACTCGCTTCTAGTGCATAACTTTGAATTGAATTTTATATCAGCTTTATGTTAAACAATAATCAAAACAAAATTATTCTCGTGTGAATTCTTACATCAGGTTCAGGTATTAAGCCATTTTCCTAATTTTAACAATACCGGTATGTCCTTTTCGTAGCACATTAACGGCTATGCACGGCCCTTTTCGTAATGCATATGCCCTTTTCGTGTGTGTGTGTGTGTAATTCTAAGGTTTATAGTCCGTCCGCCAACGAACACGTCAGGGTATACCTGACGCGATGGGCACAATAGAGTCTGGACTTATGCCCTTTTCGTAGAGCATGTGACCCGTTACTAGTGCATAACTTGGAATTTAGTATCATTCCCAGTCCTCAAAAAGCTTTATGTTAAAATATAAAATAATATAAATTATTGTAATGGATCTAAATGGTCCAATAAATGTCCTTTTCGTATCATGTCATTTAGCGTGTTTAAGTATGCACTTTTCGCATTTGTTACATACGTGATAAAATAAGTTTAATAAGATACTTATTGTTTGAGTTTCTTTGAAAAGCACACATTTTTTTATTACTTTTATTGATGAAAAACAAAGTTACAGGAAACAAATCACTATATTACATAAACATACTTATAATAAATAAAACGGGCCCTTTTCGCAGACCGGCCCTTTTCGTAGCTGATAATTGTCGCTATACATACGTATTTTTGAGGAATTAATACTTTCTTTCATCTTTTATTTAGTATATTCTTATTATATTCTTAGTATAATTACACATTTTTCACGTTTAAATCACCAAAACCAAACAATATTGATGCACTATGTATAAAACGGGCCCTTTTCGCAGACCGGCCCTTTTCGTAGCTGATAATTGTCGCTATACATACATACGAGGGTGCTTCAAAAAGTTCTGTCACTAGGCATATATCCTTTGAACTGGATATTACACTGAGATAAAGTAGTGTATTTATAGTACTACTGGGTTCGTTCTCTTAAATTCCACAACAAAAATGAAAGAATTCCGGTTATTTATACCCCTGAATTACTTCCCCCTACCACACCTTTTGGATACTGGCATCTCTGAAAATGTCCTTGTTACAAAACGTTGTAAACATTATTTGAATAATTCTATGCTTTTAAATTTTCTTGTACGCCATCTTTTGTTATTCGCCTATAATCCATGAAAATGATTATCGAGAATGCGGAAAGGTCTTGCTGTAAACCAGATATGAGTGAATGCATATCCCTTAATTTTAGCGGAAATAACACTGATTTTCTTCATTTTGTTTACAAAAATGTTATAATATCTTTTAAATGTCGTAATTATTCTCATAGTATTAATGTTTTCATATTTTTCTACAAATCCTAGTCCTTCAGTGTTTAAATTTCATATTCAACACATAATTGTAGAATTTTGCACAATGTTTAGTGAAAATATTGATCTTCCGAAAACGCTATTTCAGAAGACAGCCGTTCCATTTAATGTCCATTTATCATTAAATTAATTTTACATGTTAGCTTAAAATGTTAATTTCTAAGACAATGCCTTTTCATCTACCATGCTTAAATTCTGAATCTTGTAATGCACAGATATAACTGGTAATGTATGAGAAATTTCAAAGGTCTTCGACAAGTACTTAAAGAGAAACAGGCATGGAGGCGGCCATCTTGGAACAATGACGTCATCGCACCATTTTACCATATATGGCATATGGACAAAATACATTTTAAAGCAAAGAAAATCACTACAAATTGATAAAAAATATATATACAGATGTATAATGTATAAATGATACGCTTATTTTTATTTGCTGTTATTTTCTTTGCTTTAAAAGACATTTTGTCAATATGCCATTATGGTAAACAGGCGCGATGACATCATCATTCAAAGATGGCCGCCTCCATTTATGTTTCTTTGCACATTTTCAATAGGTCATATCTCATTTATTTTTCATGGCATTTTGATAATTTTTACAGCTTTTATCAAGTGTTTCAGAGCCCTTTAAAATAAACCTTGTTTGAAATTAGTGCATCAACCCCTTTAATTAAAATAAAAAGAAAGCCGAACTTCGAAGTAAGTATAAATCTCCGAGTTTTTATTATTTTAGTCATTATTCTTTCATTGTCATAGCTATATGTAAGATATCATTTCATATTATTCAAAGTGTTATAATGTTGGTTTAAACAATATTTATTTCACAATGTTCACATATTTTATATACACATTATAATAGTAAGGATCTGAAAACAAGCTTATCAAAGCTTATATAAATTCATCTCCTTTCAGAGAAGTCACATTTTGATATGGCTAAGTAACATAAATATTTTAATCATGAAAAGTAAGAAAAGAAAGCAGAATAGATAATCAAGGATAAAGAATCAGAATGGTAGCTGAGTACGTGTAGCTGAGCACAAAAATGAGAACGTTAAGGAGCTACATATTCTGCTATTTTAAGAAAGTTGTTATGAGGAAAACGAGGAGAAAATAAATGGTAAGAAAAAGAGAACAAGAAAAACTCATGTAAATAAATGCGCATACAATCAACACCGGTGTACCCCAACAGCCCCCGCTGCACTGACTGGCTTCTTATTTTAGAATTAGGATGCAAATCTGCGGGTGGAAATTATATAGTTCTGTACACTCTTAAATAAATCGGTGTTATAATGTTGGAATTGTATGCGTGTTCAGTGTGTTCTCAGGAGTGCGATGACCACTGCATCTACTGTGAGGTAAGTGACCACCTTCATGTTGAAATTAACATATATATTACATATAGAAAAGGTACCCGGAAAATGTATTACAAAATCTAAATAAAAAATAGTATGATAATGGACCTTAGGAAACAGCCGAGCACGACACGTTTAAATGTATTAAAATGATTTCTTGATATAGATCTACAATGAACACTTAGAAATATTTGTATAATATTATCGGAGTACTTTCTTTAAGTATAATGTAATAATACCATCAATTAGCCAAAATGTACTTAGATCTCATCAGTTCAGTACAATTATTGTAATTAATGTTTCTTTTTTCTTGAACCCCGTAGAAATTACATTTATATTTAAATCTCATATCTCCACGAGTAAATTTCTCTCGTCTAGATATATAACTATCATCAAATATAGCGTACGTCATTTTGATCAGTTCTGGTTGAAAATAAAATCTACACGTTTATATATCATGTTAACTGGCTGTTACAAAATTCACTCAAACATTTAATTTGGTAATATGAGCAGTTTATTATAACCTTAATTAATTTTGGCTTGGATTCCAATCACTCAACCACGTATGTCAAGTTGGATAAGTGTCAAAACTTCACACGAGTCATCTAGGTAATTTGAAATGCTAATTGCGATTGACACTTGAAGTTATACACGGGGTCATCATGATTATTTAAAAGTGACATTATACACGGATTTTATTTAAATAAGCTCTTCATTATTCTACCATAGGTTTAAATATGTTATAAGTACTTAAAGAGAAACAGGCATTTCAAAAATTAACAGTTAACATACCTGAAAAAAACTCAGGATGAAAATGCCTCAGTATGTATAAGTGATGTATATTAAATGTTCCATAACTTTCGTCAAACAAAAGATACAGCATTTATTTTACCATCAATGGAATGGTATTGAAACTCTCTTTCATTTGATACCAAACATCAACACTCACAACGAGCACATTATTGTTAAAACGCGTTAGTGACAGAACTTATTGAATGACCCTCGTATTTTTGAGGAATTAAGACTTTCTTTCATCTTTTATTTAGTATATTCTTATTTTATTCTTAGTATAATTACACATTCTTCACATTTAAATCACCAAAACCAAACAATATTGATGCACTATGCATAAAACGGCCCTTTTCGCAGACCGGCCCTTTTCGTAGCTGATAACTGTCGCTATACATACGTATTTTTGAGGAATTAAGACTTTCTAAAATCTTTTATTTAGTATATATTCTTATTTTATTCTTAGTATAATTACACATTCTTCACATTTAAATCACCAAAACCACACAATATTGATGCACTTTGCATAAAACAGGCCCTTTTCGTAGCTTGAATGCCCTTTTCGCGAAAAGGGCCTTTTCGCTTTTCAGTCATACCCGTACATAAGTTCGGATATTTTTTTTATTTTTTTATTTTTTTACATAATCGAATTAAGAAAAACATTTTTATTCATTATTTAATCCATCATTCTTTCTTTTATCAATGTGTAAGGTGTAAGGAGTTTCTGGAATCCTACTTTTAAAGTAATTCTAGTCTAGGCTCCTAATTCTTTAACTTTGACAAAATGAAAAATATAGCTAGAGGAGGCTCTAGTTTTACCAAGTCGGCTCTGATTATTATCGTTTGGCAAAAGTGCTAGTACTCTCCTTTGCATCGGTTATAAATTACTATGTAATATTCTATTCTAACGTATTTGAAACGAAGGGGTAAATAAGTCCGCTGACTAGGGAGCATAAAGCGGTAGCAAAAAGAAAAATATAGTCAGAGGAGGTTCTGAGTTTGATTAATACATACGTAACAAATGTGTGCTATAAAAGTGAATAAAGACACGTTTCCACTAAGAAAAAAAGATTGGACTTTTCTATTTTAATTCAGGGCCTGTCCATTTTAAATCAGGGCCTGTCCATTTTCAGAAGCAACAAGCCCTGGGCCTGTCTCTTAAATTAATTTTCTGTGAGCACTGACATCTTTATTATTCCAGTATCATTTTTGACATTTAATAAAACCTGCTGGCGTATAATAAAATAAAAGCTGAGGTTTTCAGTTATTTTTCAGAATGCTACCTTAGCTTTCAATTTATTATTGGTGCAATATAATTAACACTTAAAAATATGCAAAAAGCATTTGCTTTGAACTATTCAAAAAATTGATTTGCGAATACGCATTATCTGTAGAATACTACAGGGACAAATGTTCCTTTAATGTGATAATGATTATAAACCAGAAATGTATCATATAAATCCATGCTAAAAACCACAAAAATTCCATTATCAGCAATACCTTTTAAAAACTTATAATAACAGTTTATATTCTGACTGTACTATCTCAAATCGCATCCCCCGTGTGCCCCTATATCCTTTTCTCATTAAGCGTCAAAAATTGTCACGACAAATGCATCAAACATGATGATTTTACGACCGTTATCAACAATGCATACTAATTTGTCATGTTAGAATCACCGTTATCTGAGAAATAACAGTAAATCTACCTCACGTGTGATGCAGATATTACGACATCGTTTTGCAATTTGTGAAGAGTTAATGATGCAGAAAACATTATCACACTCTGTTACAAAATAACACGTATAGGTTATGTTAAAGGTGGTTCAGTAGTCTGGTAGGTCATATTTAAGGTGACTCAGTAGTCTGGTAGTTCATATTTAAGGTGGCTCAGTAGTCTGGTAGTTCATATTTAAGGTGGCTCAGTAGTTTGCTAGTTCATATTTAAGGTGACTCAGTAGTCTGGTAGGCCATATTTAAGGCAACTCAGTAGTCCTGTAGGCCATATTTAAGGTGGCTCAGTAGACATATTTAAGGTGGCTCACTAGTCTGGTGGTCATATTTAAAGGGACTCAGTAATGTGGTAAGTCATATTTAAGGTGGCTCAGTAGTCTGCTAGTTCATATTTAAGGTGACTCAGTAGTCTGGTAGGTCATATTTAAGGTGACTCAGTAGTCTGGTAGTTCATATTTAAGGTGGCTCAGTAGTTTGCTAGTTCATATTTAAGGCGACTCAGTAGTCTGGTAGGCCATATTTAAGGTGGCTCAGTAGTCTGGTAGTTCATATTTAAGGTGGCTCAGTAGTTTGCTAGTTCATATTTAAGGTGGCTCAGTAGTTTGCTAGGTCATATTTAAGGTGGCTCAGTAGTCTGGTAGTTCATATTTAAGGTGACTCAGTAGTCTGGTAGGTCATATTTAAGGTGGCTCAGTAGTTTGCTAGTTCATATTTAAGGTGACTCAGTAGTATGGTAGGCCATATTTAAGGCATCTCACTAGTCTGGTAGGCCATATTTAAGGCAACTCAGTAGTCCTGTAGGCCATATTTAAGGTGGCTCAGTAGACATATTTAAGGTGGCTCACTAGTCTGGTGGTCATATTTAAAGGGACTCAGTAATGTGGTAAGTCATATTTAAGGTGGCTCAGTAGTCTGCTAGTTCATATTTAAGGTGACTCAGTAGTCTGGTAGGTCATATTTAAGGTGTCTCAGTAATCTGGTAGGCCATATTTAAGGCAACTCAGTAGTCTGGTAGGCCATATTTAAGGTGGCTCAGTAGTCTGGTAGGCCATATTTAAGGTGGCTCAGTAGTCTGGTGGGACATATTTAAGGTGGCTCAGTAGTCTGGTGTCATATTTAATAAAGCTCAGTAATCTGGTAAGTCATATTTAATATGGCTCAGTAGTCCGGTAGTCATATTTAAGGTGGCTCACTAGTCTGGTAGTAATATTTAAGGTGGCTCAGTAATCTGGTGTTATATTTAAGGTGGCTCAGTAGTCTGGTAGTCATATTTAAGGTGGCTCACTAGTCTGGTAGTAATGTTTAAGGTGGTTCAGTAATCTGGTAAGCAATATTTAAGGTGGCTCAGTGGCATATTTAATGTATCTCAGTAATCTGGTAAGTCATATTTAAGGTGGCTCAGTAGCCTGCTAGATCATATTTAAGGTAGCTCAGTAGTCAGGTAGGTCAATATTTAAGGTAGCTCAGTAGTCAGGTAGGTCATATTTAAGGTGGCTCAGTAATCTGGTAGGCCATATTTAAGGCAACTCAGTAGTCTGGTAGGCCATATTTAAGGTGGCTCAGTAGTCTGATAGGGCATATTTAAGGTGACTCAGTAGTCTGGTGGGACATATTTAAGGTGGCTCAGTAGTCTGGTAGGCCATATTTAAGGTGGTTACGTAGTCTGGTGGGACATATTTAAGGTGGCTCAGTAATCTGGTAAGTCATATTTAAGGTGGCGCAGTAGTCTGGTAGTCATATTTAAGGTGGCTTACTAGTCTGGTAGTAATATTTAAGGTGGTTCAGTAATCTGGTAAGTCATATTTAAGGTGGCTCAGTGGCATATTTAATGTATCTCAGTAATCTGGTAAATCATATTTAAGGTGGCTCAATAGCCTGCTAGATCATATTTAAGGTAGCTGAGTAGTCAGGTAGGTCAATATTTAAGGTAGCTCAGTAGTCAGGTAGGTCATATTTAAGGTGGCTCAGTACTCTGGTAGGTCATATTTAAGGTGGCTCAGTAGTCTGGTAGGCCATATTTAAGGTTAGTCAGGAGTCTGGTAGCCATCTGTAGTCTGGTAGGCCATAATTAAGGTGGCACAGTAGTCATGTAGGATATATTTAAGGTGGCTCAGTAGTCCGGTAGGTCATATCTAAGGTGGCTCAGTAGTCTGGTAGGCCATATTTAAGGTGGCTCAGTAGTCGGTAGGCCATATTTAAGGTGGCAAAGTAGTCAGGTAGGACATATTTAAGGTGGCTGAGTAGTCTGGTAGGACATATTTAAGGTGGCTCAGTAGTCATGTAGACCATATTTAAGGTGGCTCAGTAGGCCGGTAGATCATATTTAAGGTGGCTCTGTAGTCTGGTATGTCACATTTAAGGTGTTCAGTAGTCTCGTAGATCATGTTTAAGGTGGCTCAGTAGTCTGGTGGGCCATATTTAAGGTGGCTCAGTAGTCTGGAGGTCATATTTAAGGGGACTCAGTAGACTGGTATGCCATATTTAAGGTGGCTCAGTAGTCTTGTGGGCCACATTTAAGGTGGCTCAGTAGTCTGGTGGTCATAAATAAGGGGACTCAGTAATCTGTTAAGTCATATTTAAGGTGACTCAGTAGTCTGGTAGGCCATATTTAATGTAGCTCAGTAATCTGGTAAGTCATATTTAAGGTGGCTCAGTAGCCTGGTAGATCATATTTATGGTGGCTCAGTAGTCTGGTAGTCATTTTTAAGGTGGCCGACTAGTCTGGTAGTCATATTTAAGGTGGATCAGTAATCTGGTAAGTCATATTTAAGGTGGCTCAGTAGCCTGGTAGTCATATTTCAGCTGGCTCAGTAGTCTGGTGGGCCATATTTAACGTAGCTCAGTAATCTGGTAAGTCATATTTAAGGTGGCTCAGTAGTCCGGTAGGCCATATTTAAGGTGGCTCAGTAGTACGGTAGGTCATATTTAAAGTGGCTCAATTTCCGGTTGGTCATATTTAAGGTGGCTCAATTTCCGGTAGGTCATATTAAGGTGGCTCAGTAGTCTGGTAGGCCATATTTAAGGTGGCTCAGTAGTCCGGTAGGTCATATTTAAGGTAGCTCAGTAGTCAGGTAGGTCAATATTTAAAGTAGCTCAGTAGTCAAGTAGGTCATATTTAAGGTAGCTCAGTAGTCAGGTAGGTCAATATTTAAAGTAGCTCAGTAGTCAAGTAGGTCATATTTAAGATGGCTCAGTAGTCCGGTAGGTCATATTTGATGTGGCTCAATTTCTGGTAGGTCATATTTAAGGTGGCTCAGTAGCCTGGTAGATCATATTTAAGGTAGCTCAGTAGTCAGGTAGGTCAATATTTAAAGTAGCTCAGTAGTCAAGTAGGTCATATTTAAGGTGGCTCAGTAGTCTGGTAGGTCATATTTGATGTGGCTCAATTTCTGGTAGGTCATACTTATGGTGACTCAGTAGTCTGGTAGGTCATATTTAAGGTGGCTCAGTAGTCTGGTAGGCCATATTTAAGGGGATTTAGTAGTCTTGTTGGTGATATTTAAGGTGGCTCTGTAGTCATGTAGGTCATATGTAAGGTGGTTCAGTAGTCTGGAAGATCATATTTAAGGTAGCTCAGTAGTCAGGTAGATCATATTTATATGAAATATCAAAATGTTATTGGTCATGGATGACAACATTCCTTGGAGGTAAGATGAATATGTGTGCGAAGTTTCATGAACATCAAATACCAAAATTTTAAGTTATGTCCAGTTAAGAGCTTGGTTAGGTTGCAGGTTAAAGTTTTATGAAAAGGGGCATGTCTCAGCCAAAATGAAAGAGTTACTGAACATGCCTAACGACATTCCTTGAGGTAAGATAGATGTGTGTTAAGTTTTAGGAATATAGGTCAAATATATTTCAGGTTGTGACCATAGTTAGGTTGCACGATAAAGTGTGACGGACGATGGTGGACGACAGACAAAGTGATCCCTAAGTGTCTGCCAGGCTAAACAGATCAGTTATAGATTACATGCATTGTCCATCTACGTCACCTGCATGCTTTACATTGTAACATTTCATACCTTCACATTTCTCCCAACCTGGTGGTAATACTTCAGCTTGTTCACCATTTTCACCAGTCTGATCAGTCTGCAAAATAAACTTCTGTTTAACCTTTCAGACATAGATTTGTATTATTTTAAATCTGTCAACTAGAGATCAGATTCATAAAATCAACTTCATCATAGATACATAATAGTTACCAACATCACAGATTCTTTAAACCAATTTCACTATAGTTTCATAATACCAAATTTATAGATTCATAATAGCAGCCTTGTTATAGATTCACAATACCATGATATAGATTTACAATACCAGCTTCAACATAGATATGCCCCGTGTGGTTTCCGGGGTCCCCCTTTTGGTCACAGGGCAAATAATAGGGCCACTGCAGATCCCTTTGGAGGGGTAGGCAGAAGGGTAGAATCCCCCCAAATTCATGTTCATTTTATCATTTTTTGTTCATGTTCATTAAAGGTCTTCATCATGATCCCTGCATTGTTTCAGGTGCCATCTCGCTCGCATCGAAAGAGCAGTGGCAGAAAAACAATAACGTGGCTCGAGCGTAAATGGAGTTTCTACGATAGAATTTGCAGCAACTCTGCAGTTCAGGGTGAGAAGGTTCTAGGCCCATTTTCCATATTTTATCTCTATGTACATGGCAGATGAGCTGGCATGTTCATGCCTTTAGGCGCCATATAACCTTTTCATGTGTTGGTGCACCTTAAAACCCCAATTCAATTCAATTCAACATAGATACAAGCACCAACTTCACCATATAACATTAACTTTACCATATATTCATACCAATTTCATCATAGATTTATCACATCATCAATTTTGCCATACATCATAATACCAGTCTTACCATATATTCAAAATACCAAGTTCACAATACTAGAATCATAATACCAATATTGCCACAGATTCATAATACCAATTTTGTCATAAATCCATATTACCAATTTTGCCATTAATCCATAATAACAATTCTGCCATAAATCCATTATACCAATTTTGCCATAAATTCATAATACCAATTTTGCCATAAATCCATAATAACAAATTTGCTGTAAACATATACTTGATTTCGGTTATTTGCATAGCCCATTTGTCAGGAAAATATATGCAAATATTTGAATATTTGGATAGCCGAAATTGCAAACTATGTGCATTCTACTTTCGTTTTCTCATTTCTATTACTTTACCTAGAAACTCCAAAAAAGCGAGTTGATGTTGCATGATGAATAGTGTTCATATCTGTGTTGATTTTACTATATCTGAAAGATTTCATGCAATATTGATGTATAAAATTACTTCAGAATATTTTATCTTGGAATATGTCACAGGTAGATCGTGTAAATAACACATCCGTGATACTAACAACAAAATAATGTTTTTTAATTTTGTTGAAAAGCGGCCCAATTTTCGACTGAAAACCCTGTGTAAGTTACTCAATAAACCATTGCATTCCTACCGACACTCGTAAACTGAAAACCATTTACAATTCATTGTTCGCGGTGAGCGACCGTCATGCCTTGCAAGTGGTACAGTGCGCCAAACAAACGCATCGCTAATTAGCACCTTTTGTTATCAAATTAGCCTCAGGGCTTACCTGTCGTGGTAATATCTGACAAATATGGGTAAATTTGACTTTCTGTATGTAATTAGCCACAGATTGGTCATGCAATTAACCGGAATTTTACAAAAACATATTAAATTATCCGACACTGTTAACATGCAAAAGAATATGAATGGTTTTGTGTTTCAAAAGGTTATGCAAGTAACTGAAATATGCAATTAGACGGAATCGACTGTAATACCAATTTTGACATAAATTTATAATACCAATTTTGCCATAAATTCATAATACCTATTACAACAGACATTCATAATACCAATTTCAGCATATCAGGAGCTAAAACTAGCAAAGACAGGAACCACTACAATAGCAAATGAATAAACTGTCACTAGCTCTCTATAGCCTGTGGCGCAGTTATACTTTAAAACCTTGTTAAAGACAGCAAGTCTAACACAGCCGAGACATAAATCTGCACGACAAAATGATAATAGTTGTTTACGAATGTGCATTTACTGCAATTTGATGTACGATTTCACGCCAACATTGGGGATACAATTTGAATCAGGAATCAAGAAACCGCCCACACTGTGTTAGTAAACTGCCATGAACTTTGTAAATTTCTGATTACAATCAACTGAACCGATGAATAGTTAGTTCTAGCAGAGACCATTTTCTGTAACACAAAGTACATTGCAGCAATTTAAAAGAAATTTCAGGCTTTAGTGCCCATAAATTGTATGGCTTGAAATTTAGGTTTTGTTTACGATGAATGTTTTAAGATGCACAATCAACAACTTTAACAACTTTAAAAGGATTAAAACTTGCTACACTAATGAAATACTCGACGTCCTGATTTTACAATTTTTCTATTGCTTGGGGAGCTTGCCTGAATAAAATGTTTTTAAGCAAATCAGGGGAACATGAATGTTGAGAAGTATCTTTCTTTGAAAATTGGTTAAAAATGGGCGGGAAATACAGCTGCTTGTAATGGCATTTTCAATGCAAAATTCTGCTGCATTAGAACAATTATTTTGCAGGATTCAATATCTCATCTACACTGCGATATAACACACGTGGACATGACCGACATTGACATAAAGGACGACCTTTTGATTTCATTGACCTAACTTCAAGAAATCTGCCTTAGTTGCAGTATAAGGTTTTGGGAGAGGAGAAAAAAGATGGTTTCTGAGAAAGTTACCTAAATGTATACTTTATAAATTGTCTTGTCTAATTTGCCTGGAGGGTCAATATTGCTATGCCAAAATGAGTTGTCATACCCACGATACAAATAACACTGAAGTTTGTTTGAATCCATTTATTATTCAAATATTGCATGTAACTTCTGTATGTTATTTTTGAAATAAAACATGTTTAAATCAAAGTTTGAAGAGTCTAGTGTATACGACTTCTGAGAAAGTGACCTAAATGAGAGCCATGAATGTAAAAACTACAAAGTTTAGAACAAGTAAACAAGTGCCGCCAAACCATAGTTAAATAGTCCCAGTTGGCAATTTGTCGTCTGTTTGCATCGATTAAAATTTCTGCATGCAATATGTCTCATGTGACAGTACCATTAACTACTTCTTCCTTCTGAATTCCAAAACAGCAATGATTAATTAATCATCCAAATTAAATTCGGTCAGTTTGCATTTACCTGAGTGGGTGTAACCTCTTCATCATCGTCATTATCATCCCCCTTGTTGGCCTGGTACGACTTGTTGGTGATGGCGTACAGGTCCTCACTCACTGACCCGTGGGTGTGCGATATCCCGTCATCTGATCTTGCATCTGATTGGATACCGCTGTCATTTGAGTCCGGGGAATTGATGTCAAAACCAACATTGGCAAATCTGAAAATTCCACAAAAAAAGTGTCATGCCCAGATGCCTAGATTATTATTATTATTATGTTTTGTATATATTTGCAGGTGTCATATATATGGTAATAAGGATGGATGCATGTTATAGGCCTTAGCGGAGATACTTCTCATCATTTTGTGGTGACAATGTAAAATGTCTACTTCACCTGCACCGGTGTTCCGTGTTTGAATCCTGGCTGAGCCTAAATTTTTCCTTGTATTTTTTCTGGTCAAGTTACACTGGCAAAAAAATATTTGAAATTGGAAAAATACATTATTTTGCCACTGGGAATGCAGACCAATAGACTCCCCTAAAAGAAGGTAAATTATACACCATAGTAGTAAACGGTGTATTTCGTGGCAAAAACGTTGCCTTAAAAAGAAATAAACGTCAACCATTTATTATGTCAGATCCTACCATTTCATTAAATTCTACAATATTTACATCAACTAAAGTACAATGAATCACCACCTGATCTTTTATCATTACAAAATGTGCATGTTAAAATCCCATTACTATCAAAATCTTATTGGACAAAACAAAGTAATGTGGGTTATAAATCACGAAATGGAATGTATACTGTAAATAATAGTCCAAGAAGATCAAGATTGCAAATTTATCCAAACACAGGGAAACATTTGCCACCAATATCGCGTCATGCCATGAAGTATTGGGTAATTTATAGGATAAAGCATTGCTTCTGCAGTTTCATTTTCTAATCTTGAAACTGTGCGTCTGAATAGTAGATGATTTTTCAAATATAAGACATGCAAAATTTAAGTCTTCAGTCTCAATGTATCCTGTATCATTGAAAAACAAGGAAAAATCCCATCTCAAAAACATGGAAAAATCTCATCTCAAAAACATGGAAAACTCTGTCTCAAAAATACGGAAAACTCTTATCTCAAAAACATGGAAAACTCATCTTAAACAAGAGGTCAATGACCTTGAAGCTCTACTGATTGATTTTGATTTCAGGAAGTAGTCACTACAAACTTGTTTTTTGAAAATCTATTTTTAGCCGTGGTGGCCATCTTGAATTTCCGGCCGACCTGAAATTTTGCTAGGATCAATTAGACATCAAGAGCAACATTCCTGTGAAGTTTCATGAAAATCCGTCAAGTAGTTTCAGAGGAGTAGTCGCTACAAGTTTTCATTATATAACTCTATGTAAACAAAGATGGCCGCTGACAGCCATGTTTAACATTGAATCAAAATATTGTTCGACTCGGATAACCATCATGTCATGCTGATCATTTTAGAAAAAGTCCCATATCAATATCTCTTATAGTTTTCAAGAAGTATTCGCTACAAAACTTACTTTTTACAAATCTATTTTTAGCCATGGTGGCCATCTTGAATTTCCGACCGACCTGAAATTTTGTTAAGATCAATTAGCAAGAGCAACATTCGTGTGAAGTTCCAAGAAAATCCGTCAAGTAGTTTCAGAGGAGTAGTCGCTACAAGTTTTCATTATATAACTCTATGTATGGCCACTGGCAGCCATGTTTAAGGTCGAATAAAAATAATGTTTGACTCAAATAACCGTCATGTCATGCTGATCATTTTAGAAAAAGTCCCATATCAATATCACTTATATTTTTCAAGAAGTAGTCGCTACAAACTTAATTTTTTTAAATCTATTTTTAGCTGTGGCGGCCATCTTGAATTTCTGGCCGATCTGAAATTTTGCTAGGATCAATAAGACATCAAGAGCAACATTCCTGTGAAGTTTCATGAAAATCCGTCAAGTAGTTTTAGAGGAGTAGTCGCTACAAGTTTTCATTATATAACTCTATCTAACAAAGATGGCCGCTGACAGCCATGTTTAACATCGAATCAAAACATATTTTGACAAGAACAAACATCATGTCATGCTGATCATTTTAAGAAAAGTGCCATAACAATATCACTTATAGTTTTCAAGAAGTTGTCGCTACAAACTTGTATTTTGAAAATCTATTTTTAGCCATGGTGGCCATCTTGAATTTCCGGTCGACCTGAAATTTTGCCAGGATCAATTAGACATCAAGAGCAACATTTGTGTGAAGTTTCATGAAAATCCGTCAAGTAGTTTCAGAGGAGTAGTCGCTACAAGTTTTCATTATATAACTCTATGTAAACAAAGATGGCCACTGGCAGCCATGTTTAACGTCGAATCAAAATAATGTTCAACTCGGATAACCATCATGTCATGCTGATCATTTTAGAAAAAGTCCCATATCAATATCTCTTATAGTTTTCAAGAAGTAGTCGCTACAAACTTATTTTTTAAAAATCTATTTTTAGCCGTGGCGGCCATCTTGATTTTACGGCCGATCTGAAATTTTGCTAGGATCAATAAAACATCAAGAGCAACATTCCTGTGAAGTTTAATGAAAATCCGTAAAGTAGTTTCAGAGGAGTAGTCGTTACAAGTTTTCATTATATAACTCTATGTAAACAAAGATGGCCGCTGGCAGCCATGTTTAACGTCGAATCAAAACGATTTTCGACAAGGACCAACATCATGTCATGCTGATCATTTTAGAACAAGTCCCATATCAATATCTCTTATAGTTTTCAAGAAGTAGTCGCTACAAACTTGTATTTTTAAAAATCTTTTTTTTGCCGTGGCGGCCATCTTGAATTTCCGGCCAACCTGAAATTTTGCTAGGAACAATTGGACATCAAGAGCAACATTCCTGTGAAGTTTCATGAAAATCCATCAAGTAGTTTCAGAGGAGTAGTCGCTACAAGTTTTCATTATATAACTCTATGTTAACAAAGATGGCTGCTGGCAGCCATGTTTAACGTCGAATCAAAACGATTTTCGACAAGGACCAACATCATGTCATGCTGATCATTTTAGAAAAAGTCCCATATCAATATCCCTTAGAGTTTTCAAGAAGTAGTCGCTACAAACTTGTTTTTTAAAAACCTATTTTTAGATTTGGCGGCCATCTTGGATTTCACATCAACATGAATTTTTGCTAGGATCAACTAAACTTCATGGGCAACATTTCTGTAAAGTTTCATGAATATCCATCCAGTAGTTTCAGAGGAGTAGTCGCTACAAATAAAAGTTTACGGACGGACAGACAGACGGACGACGGACTGATCAGTAGAGCTAAAAAGGAAAACTCCCGTCACAAAGATACGGAAAACTCTCATCTCAAAAACATGGAAAACTCCCGTCTCAAAAACATGAAAAACTCCCGTCTCAAAAATTTGTTAAACTCTTCAAAGAAAACATGTATATGTTCCGTCAATCAGTTTTCTTTTGATTCTACAGACATGTTAAATCATAATCAAAAAGCATAAAATATACCTTGTTTGGCAGTTAGTTACCCAGTTACATATTTCATTACAAAATGAATGATCATGTTTCTTTCTGAAAAGGAAACACACCACTGGATTACAAGAATAAGTTTCTTGATTTGTTACATCATAAATTTGGCAAAATATTGAGCATTAGTCTGGACATTGTATTGCAGATCAAAGATTAAAAGCTATTACAAGCGTGGTATTGTCCAGGATGAATGTGATGTGATATACCATTGATCTAGACACTAGTATGTGTCACAGATTCACACTTACCAGTCTGCGATTGCGATTGCAATCATGGAATGTCTCCTCTCATGGCATACAGTCAAACAGTTGGATGAAGTAACATTTTAATATGTTATAAGATGGGAAATAGTGTCAAATATTATATATTCTGTGATGAATTATAGAAATTTCCCAGTTTGAGAAAATCTATAACATATCCCTTCCTCTACTGTGCTATCTTGCCTAGTGTGCAAGATAGCACAGTAGCCAAATGTTATGAACTAAACGATAGACATCACGATATTACGTCACGAATTGACGTCATGATATTAGTCCGCGCTGTCGCCAAAGGAGTGACAGAAGAAGGAATACTTGTGTCAAAAGATGATTGGAAAGAAATTCATCACAGAATATATATTATATAGTTTAATTAACATTTTTGTCGTGATACGGAAAATAATTCACTCGTGAGAAATATTCTTGCGATATAGAAACTCGTGTGAAAATGCACTCAATTCTATATCGCAAGAATCTTTCTTACTCGGGAATTATTTCCCGTATCACTTCAACAATGTTAATTAAACTCTATATCTCGAACAAAAAGGTTTTCATAACTGAAGAACTTTGATTGCGTACACACTAATTTACTGTCCTCCACTAGATTCTATATCTATGTATTTAAACAATGCATTGTTCAGAGATTTTGTATGGAATTGGATGAATTCAGTACAAACTATCACTGAAGGTGATGAATACCCCGACTTTTTGATCAGTTGTTACGTGTATATGAAGTTTGGGAACAACTATATAATAAGTAAATCTTTTTTTAAAAAAGGTTACTGAACCAACTTAATTTATGAACCTCGAAAAATCTTCGTTTAGGAGGATAAAAAATAATTATTTAGAGATGAGGACTTTTTTCTTCAAATTTAAAGATGGTAGCCTGTCTGTAAGCTTGTAGATAGAAATATCACATCCCAGGATCACAAGCTACAGAGGCACTATCTTTAGTAGTAATTATACATACGTTTTCTGTTTTAGATTGTCCGTAATTGACGGAGTTGTCAGGCCACTGTCAGTATCATCCATGTAACTGTCGGTGTTTTCAAGTTCTTTGTTCTTCCGTCGCTCACTTCGCTCACGTGCGCTCTGCTCAAGTAAGGAGATGTACGCCAGAATACCTTTTGGTTTCTCACCATATCCAGTGTTCACACATTCGGTATTGTCTAATTTCTGGTCCTCATTCTCGTTGTCATCATCAAGCAACTTTGTTCCAGAACCTACAAAATCATTTTCCTCGTCGGATGACAGCTCGTCACTTTTCAATGATGTGACTTCTTCATCTTCGGTGGAGTTTTGAGACGCAAGTCGACCGTTATACAGTTTCGACTTTTCTTGTTTTTCACTCGCCAGTGACATGATGTTGACGTCAAGGTCGTTGTTACTGGATACGGATGGAGACGATGGTTTGGAGTTGACCTTGTTATCAAACTGGTAGTTTGGATTGGAGAAGCTCAAGAACGGAGTTTCCATATCTGAAAATATACAACAACAGCACTGTTACAGCAAGGTTGTCATTGCAGATTAACCAGTCACAACAAAATTATGTCTTGTACATGTACACTTCATGTTTATCATGTACACAAAGTTTTAATTCAATATCTCCCAAATTGTAAAAGCAGTTCACTCCACAAGATTGCATATCCTGAATAAAGCAATGGTTACTATGTGCAAGGGCAATAACTCTGCATGGAACTGACTAAGCTGCACAAAAAGTGTGTCACATGATGATCAAGTACACAAAGTTTCAATTCAATATCTTAATAACTGTTGAAAGTAGTTCCCTCCACAGTATTACATACGCTGAATAGCAATTCTGACTAAGTTCAACTTAATAACTATGCATGGAATTGACCAAGCCAAACCAAAATTGAGTCACGCACATCTTCACCTCATTTTAATCATGTAGACAAAGTTTCAATTCAATATCTTGAAAATTGTAGAATGTTTGCTCCACAATATTGCATATGCTGAATATAGCAGTTTTTACTAAGTACAAGGGCAATAACTCTGCATGGAATTGAGTGACCCACACTAAAATTGTGTCACGCACATCTACACTTCATGTTGATCATGTCTACAAAGTTTTAATTCCGTACCTTAAAAACTGTAGAAGTAGTACGATCCACAAGATTTAACAGACCGACCGACCGACCAACAGAGCGCCCGCCGCAGTGACTCCTATATACCGCACTCTCAAACTTCGTTTGCAGGGGTATAATAAGATAGACCCTTGACTGATGATGGGACATGACCAATTATGGCATGCCGGGCATATTATGTCCAATCAGGCTTTACAGCACACCAACATAAAAAGGCACCAATAGGAATGAACATTCTTTCTGTTAACATATTGAAATAAAATTATGCAGAATGGCCTAGAACCAGCAAAAAGTTATGTTCCAAAAACTCTTTTTACATGGTTCTTTTACTGCCACAACTCATGTCGCACCCCTACAACCACACGCGGACATAACTCTGACCCGTCGCATTTCATGTGTAACTGCAATGAAACATCTGAAGTATTGGGTTTTAGCTAATGGAAACAAGAATCTGATGAACAGGATAGCAAACAAATGACAGGCCAGACTAAAAGCAAATAAATACCAGAACGAATTTGATGGCGTGCCATCGTAAAATACCCATGTTTTCTTCATACAGGTCAATCCCTTTAAAGGGACAATATCCATAACTTTTAGCCTATAAAATGCAAATAATAACGTTGACAAACATAACACACCAACCATTACTGAATATTTACTAAATTAAACCAAGTTTGTTTGACGGAATTCAATAGCGGTACAAAAAAAGAAGTACCGCTTTCATAGACGATTACATACAACAAGTTATGTGCAAGAATATAGAACAAGAGCTGTCGGAGAACAGCGCAGCTAGACTATTCAGTTTTTCAGAGAATAATAGATTATATAGTCAGTATATACCAAAAAACAAGGCTAAAACAATGTGGGGTGGGGTTAGGGGGCGGGGCGGGTATAGAAACTTGGGCCGATATAAAATTATTGTTAGAATCTCATACAAATTTGGGGCTGGGTGTGAAATTTTAATCCAAAATTGCTGTCATCTTAAAGAAATTTGTGGTCGAAAGGCAACTCAGGGAGGCAGTGGATATCTGGCAAATTTTATTGTGGTCTCATTTCAGTTTGTTATTTTATTTCATCTGTGTATCTGAATTTAATTTAAATTGTTTTATATGTAAATGATTGATAAAATGAAAACAAAAAGGGTCAGGGCAGGGGCAAATCATTGATATAGGTGTAGATTTGATAATACAAAACAACATAGACATAATTACCTAAATATGTAAAAAAAACACTAAAAAACATTCGGGTGCATTTTGAGTGCATTTGACCTTTTGACCCCCCTGAGGGACCCTGGGCAAGGAGCCATCATCATAATGTTGCTCTTGCACGCCGTCATCATATGGTGAAGTCATACCCTAAGTTTAAATTCCGTTCAGCAGTTTAGGAGGAGATGCGGTAACGGACGGATGGACAAACGGAGACGATTTCAATATACCCTGTTTCTTTTCAAAAACGTGGGTATAATTAACACATTCTATAACATGATCTATAGCCATCAAGTTACACAACAAAAACTGCCTTTACATATATCCCGGAACAGTTCCATGGACTGGAACCAAAACATGAACAATAATCAATGTTCATATTTCCTTTTGCGGCCATTCATACTTCATGCAACGTTAATGTCACATTACTTCCTTCGACTGAAAACAATGGAGTCTCAGGTTTCTATCCAATCTTTTACAGATTTGGTCATTAGTCAAGCTACTGCACAAAAGAGATTTTTATTGTAATATCTGGTATAGAAAAAATACAGCAAAAATTCATTTACAATTTAGATGCACACCGTCTAGGGAAATAACTAGAAATAGGCAAATACTTGGAACATCCGTAATAATATAAGAAAAACCATTAGTGGCTGTGGTATGAAGATGGTTCACACATGATATGACAGGAGTGATTCTAGATATTGTGATGAATCTTCAGAAAAATTATTAATGTCATACTTTTTAAACAAATAGCTCGTTCTCGGAATTCAAATGGCGACATTAAAATGGATTGGATACATTTAATGCTGACTGCACAATGCAATGATGTATTACTGTTAGGATAAAGGATGTGTGTTTATATTCGATGTGGCGACTCCCACAGGAAATATTCTGATGCTTCTTGTCTGAAATATGACGATTTGGAGTTTAACATTAAAATATTGGCAACACACTTAGGTTTATGACACAAAATAGTGGCGAATTCAACACGATTTCTGTTAATGGGCATTTAATGTCTCATGTTAATGGGCATTTATTTAAATGTCTCACCAATCTTCGTTTTCAGTTCTAAAATTAGAGATTATCATCTTTTTTTAGAAAACCTTTCACAAAGATTTTAATGACAAGAGTTCATTACAACGATTAATCAACGTCAATTGCGTTTTTATTACCTATACATCACAGACAGATAATAACCTCATGATGAGCCGCGGTGGCCACTTGGATACCAGTGTAGACAGAATACAGAGTGGGTGCCACTGGTTTCTTCGATGTGTCCTTATGCAAGACACTGGATTCCTTAGTCTCCTATCTACAGACTCTTTAAGACAGACTAAATAAACAAAGACCATAAAAAAAACTCGCGCATACTTCATGTTTAGTCGACAAACTTGCCTCTCTGTTTCAAACCATGGGAGTATTTTATGTCTCCAACTGTCCTATGTTAAGTAATGGCCAGTATAACTAATAGCTGCCATGAGACTGCAAGTAAATCCAATACTAGCATAGATAATAATAATAATATTAATAATAATATTATTTGACACCATAATTAAGGGTCAAACATAAATCAATAAGAACATGAAGTTATATTTGAATTTAGTATCCAATCAACTAACAGTCATGAAACAATGGTTATTTACAAAATGTCTCAGCCTTGTGACAGTAGCCATAATATAAAGTCAATATCACATAGATGCTTTCAAGAAACAGAATCAACCAAATGCTTGCTATCAATCATTTTTTACAGAATATTTGAATTAATCTAATTCACTCAGAAGCATGGGGAAAAGGAAGTGTCATTATTCCTACTTTGCATTACATGTATTGAACATCAATAATCTGTTTTCTGCAATAAATGACTGGATTGTCTGTAACAAAACAAATAAAATGTCTTCTCATCAATTATGGCCGACAGTTTCACATAAACAACTAATATGATTTTATGACGAGTGATCTGTTTGACATTATTTTATACCATTAATAACGCATTGTTCAATTCAAGAATAAACCTAGTGAGCATGAATATACGGACGTCGAATCGGAAGCAAATCTCAAATAATCAACGGGATAGTGAAGTTGATCAGACGGCCGAATTAGTGCTTTATTGTCGGGCGGTAGTTAATTACAATTTCAAATGAGCCGTCAAAGGTCTGCTGCCGATATGAGGCTTAGTAATCCAACTAGAATAAAACAAGACTGAGCAAATGATAGGTTACTCAGACTGTAAGGCCGCAGTGTGGTACGATTCCTTGTTTTATTGACGATTAATTCCATGAGATGAAAACAAATCTTGCTATTATTTTCCCCATTTATATCCTTACTTTACAGACAATCAGATGTATCATGTTCTAGAATGTGCTGTTACAGACAAGCAGCATCTTCTATTGACCTATCATGTACTAGAACGTGCTGTTTTACAGACAAGCAGCATCTTCTATAGATATATCATGTACTAGAATGTGCTGTTTTACAGACAAGCAGCATCTCCTATTGACGTATCATGTTCTAGAATGCGCTGTTACAGACAAGCAGCATCTTCTACTGACGTATCATGTACTAGAACGTGCTGTTTTACAGACAAGCAGCATCTTCTATTGACGTATCATGTACTAGAACGTGCTGTTACAGACAAGCAGCATCTTCTATTGACGTATCATGTACCAGAACATGCTGACAGTGACCATAAAAGGTTACATTATTTCTTTCTTTTATTTTATAAGGCCAAATAAAATTATGTGTGTGGTTCCTATTACATGTTCAAAAATAAATTTGGCCATTGCCACCTCTTTAAGAAATAGTCAGTTTTATTTTTGTGGACGATCGCGGTAGCTGTAATGCTTGGGGTCAAACTGATTAGTACGAATAATAGGAAATATTCGAGTGCCCATGCGCAAAAGGGATACTTCCTTTTCATGTATTGGCAACAGTTAAATCGTTATTAATTTACTTTCGTTACCGTTATCGACCTTAATCGTCTCTGTAACAACATCATTATTACGTCTGGATGCGGCAAACCAAGGCAGGATGCTAGAGCCAAGCAAAGGTAAACGAGGAGCACCACGACAAAGCCAGAAGTGCCCAAAAAGAAGGGACGAACAGCCATCAGGCTGCTCCCAGATTTCGAAGATGAGGAAATTGAGACACCGAAAAAGGGAGGAATTGAGACAAGGCCGAACTACTCAAAAAACATCTCCCTGTAATGTTTTCAACAGAGGTAACTGTATATATATCTTAACTGCAGATACAGTCACATGTGTGCAGTATGCAATGCCAACCAACATGGCAGATGGAACTGCCCAGCTGTAAGCACAAACACATCGCCTGCATTTACAGCACCGAATCCTTATAACAAAGGAGTCTCATGCATTTCGGAAATTCAGAGGTAGATTTAACAGAGTGAGGCTGACAGAGTGGGGCAGCCATGGCCATATGCAAGGCATTAAGAAATATGAGCTGCACAGTTTAGCAGTTACATCAATCAAAAATATTGAAGCAGAGTTGTTAAAATACCAACATGTAGATGCACAGTTCTTTTTAAACGGTTTTAACAAGGGTTTTCCAATACAGTATTTAGGCCCACGGGTTTCAACAAATGCGAAACAGGTCCTTTTAACACAAGACCAATACATAATTTGAGAATATCCCCCATTGGTTTAGTTCCTAAAAAAGTCAAAGGGGAATTCAGATTAATACATCATCTGTCATACCCACGGGGATATTCAGTGAATGACTATATCATCCAAAATTGTCCAAAAGTCCAATACACAAATTTTGCTCAGGCAGTCCACATGGTCCAAGAATTGGGGAAAGGGTAACTAGGAAAATCAGATGTAAAATCCGCTTTTCGATTGTTACCGGTTAACCCAGATGATTTTGACCATTTCGATAAGTGCCTTTTGGATGTTCAATAAGCTTCAGTACATTTGAGAAGTTTGCTACCTTCCTGGAATTTTGTATAAAAAAAATGCACCAGTCCATACAGTTATACATTACCTCGATGATTTTTTGTTTGGCGGCAGAAAAAAAACACTACCGAATGTGAGTGCCTTATAAAGCATTTGCACAAGTGTATGCAAAGCTTAGGGGTGCCTATCGCAAAAGATAAAACCGAGGGTCCCAAAACAAAGATTTGTTTCCTGGGTATTGAGATTGATTCTGAGGAAATGATTATACGTTTTCCTAAAGAAAAAATAGAGGAGATTATTGAAAATATTCAAGAAAAGTGATTAAATCATTGATTCGGGTACTTAATTTCGCATGCAGAGCAATCCTACTGGGAAGACCTTTTTGTAGAAGGCTTATTGACCCAATTTGTGGCCTTACGAAACCGCATCACCATATCAGAATCAATAAAGGTATACGTCAAGATCTGGCCATGTGGTTAACATTTTTCAAACAATTTAATGGTATATAAATTTTCATGATCGTTATTGGGTGTCTAATGCTGATGTCCAGCTGTATAAAGATAGCGCGGCAGGAATTGGTCCGGAATTCGGAGCATATTTCGCCGGTAAATGGATATGTGCTAAATGGCCAGCAGAATGGTTCAATGTCGGAATTACTGATGATATTACAGTACTAGAGTTCTTTCCTCTATTAGTGTCCTTACATATATATGGGGGGGGGGATAGAATTACGCAATAAGAAGATTTTGTTTCGATGTGACAATATGCCAGTGGTACATATCATCAATTCAATGACCTTTTTGTATAGAGTGATGATTCTTCTGAGAGCATTTAATTTGAGATGCTTAGAATTAAATATTACTGACAAATCAACCCATATAAGTGGGAAAATGAATGTTCTAACAGACAGTCTTTCTCGATTACAGATCAACAAATTCCACCAACTAGCACCATGGGCAGAGCAAAACCAGAGGAATGCCCAACCATCTTTGGGAGCTATTAAGTCAGGAGCCAGAAGGCTCGTGACTGCAAGTATGGCTGCTTAGTATAAACAGGCAGGGTGTTTATAAAAATGCGTTAACTTCTATTGCCAAATTCCGTAATCTATATAAATTACTACAAGAATGGCCAATACCAAATCACGAATTGTTTTATATACATCATATTGCTTTGAGACTGGATACGCGACATCTAGTATAACCACTTATATACCCGGTATTAGCTTCTATCGTAAAATAAATGACGTACCCGATCCAACAGAAAGTTTTATTGTTAAAAAACTGCTCGAAGGTTCTCGGCTGTAACGCCAACGAAAAGATACAAGAACACCAATAACGGGGAGTCTGCTGCAAAAAATATATGATTCATTAAGTATATTTGTTTTTCGGAGTATGAAACATTACTCTTTAGAGCAGTTCTTATGTTAGCGTATTTCGGTTGATTTCGAGTTGGAGAATTCGTATATACAACACAAGTAGACTCAAACAGGCCATTAACGATTAATGACGTGCAGTTCGAAAAAGATTTGATGGCGATACGTGTAACAATACGAATTTCAAAAACAAATCAAAGTGGTATTGCCAGTTGTTTTGCCAATAAACAGAAAAAGTAGCTGTTGCTGTGTAACAGCAATGTATGAATATACAAATGTGAGATTAAAACAGGATGGTTTACTTCTTTGCCATTCAAACAAGTCCCCGTTAGCAAGAGGTCAATTTTCTGCAGTCCTAACAAAAGTCATTAAGTATTTAGGACTGCCGGCTGGTAAATATAAGAGCCATTCATTTAGAATTGCCAGGACTACTACCTTAAGTATGGAAG